>SSSI01007342.1:0-12317 GCA_004796505.1 Oryzaephilus surinamensis | reverse complement strand
TCTTGAATTTTTCTCTTAAGTTAGTTTTTCAAAATTGCTGGCGTTGCTGGATTAGTGTACTCAAAAGGGATCTATATTGATCTGTTTTATAGTCTTCACGCGCTAGTTTTTAAGAAGAGCCACAGATGGCGACACTTACAATAATCCACTTGGAATTTTTAAAGAACTTATGGTATATTAAGGCGAAAACTATCGAAAGTTATCGCTTCTCGGCCTATCGGCTAAGATCAAAGTGTAGTATCTGTTCTTATCAGCTTAATATCTGATACGCTCCGCATGCGGAGCCCAGTATATTAAACTGATTTTTGGAAGTTGATGGAAGCTAGGGGCTTGCTCCACTTCCGCCGCGGGTTGGCCCGGTATTGCATTACCACCGGGAACGGCCCATTTTAATTAATAAGTATAAACATTCGTAGTTACTGCATGTATATGTTACCGGCCAAACCCGATTTCAGGACAAACTAGTTTTCCCTAGGCTAAACTAGTTTTTCCTAGGCTACACTAGTTCTTCCTATCGTGTTAGATTAGATTAGATTAGGTTTGTATTGAGTTCGTTGTGATGAGACTTGGCTTCGCTTACGCGAAGCCAAATCTCACACTTTTTAATCGAACCAAACCTAACCTAATCTAATCTATCCTAACCTATGCTAATCTAACAACTAGGCAAAACTAGTTTGTCCTGAAATCGGGTTTGGCCGGTAACATATATACTGCTTAACAATGCATGTGTAGTATACTCGTAGTTCTTTGCAAGCTAAAAGTGCCTTTAAGGGCCCCATAGAGGCTAAAGGTTTACCTAAAGGCCGCCCTTCCGGCCTTTAAACCGGAAGATCAAACCTGTACTCCCGGATGCGCCATAGACGATAAGGTTTCCTGATGGTAACCCTTCCTGCTTATATACTGGAAGGCCAATACTGTACTCTAGACGTCGACATACACTTACTATAATAAACCAACTAAATAATAAAACTGAAGACAACGCATAATAAACCTTCCGGATAGGCCTCCAATCAAACTCCAATGCACATACACGTTAAAGGCACTTTTAGACTATCGCTTTTTCATATTGTACAAGTTTTCATTTGACTTAACGCGTTTTATTTCCCATTTTACTTTTGATTTGATTTTCAAAAATAGAGCCGTACCTATTTTCATTTAATTTAAACTCGTTGTCGTGTTGTTCAAATGAATTTTAAATATTTTTAGGTTAGATTATGATTTTGGATTTTGTAGGTAAATTTCATCATTGAATTTAAAACCTTATGTAAATATGTAGTCGAATGTGTCTTTGAAACATAAAATATATTGTGAAGTGGTAATTAGCTGTTTATTTACTAGAGAAAGGGGCTTTCGCACTGTTAGTTGCAGGGTTATTTCATCCATTTTCATCACAAAGGTACGCTACACATTTGAAAAGATGAATAAGTACATAATAAATCATAAATATGTAATAAACAAGAATTCAACAAAAAAAGGTAACTCCAGTAAGATAACTGTAGATATTTATTGTTTACTTAATAATAATACGTTTTTTGGTAAAAGCAGGTCTAAAACTCGAATAAATAACGAAACAGCAATAAATAAATAGAGATACAGTCACAGCCGATAAAGAACATCGAAAATAAAGTTAAAATCTGCTTGCAATTCCACCACCTCGGCTATCCGAATGCGAACTTAAGTCATCTTTTAATTTTTCTACAATATTACTGCTATAATACGGTTCATGGACTAATATTGGACTGCTTGTTAAAGTTTCCAAATATTTCAATGTGTCTTCATTGAAAAACGGCGTATGCGATTCTAGAAATCAATAATTATATAATAAATTAGTTAGAATTTCCTATTTTTTAAATAGGTACCTTCAATTCCAATTGTGCCTTCCAGCATATGAAAACGAGGCGATTCTATACTTTGGGTGGCATTTTCATTCGCAATTATCAGAGATGCAATTAATTGTGATGCAATATCGATATCATTCGCTCCAAATACCATACGACGACCACAAATCACATTACCATCAGTTATAATCAATGGTAAACGACTGCAAGGTACTAATTTTGGTTTTACATCTAAAACGTAACCGCCAGAAGTCATTTCACCGGAACCAAACAGACCGTACATCCCCCTAAAATAAACATTTAACTCAAAATACAACTTTTCAACAATGTACTCAATCCACTTACGTAACTAAAGACACGTAATTATCGTTCAAATCGATTACGGCCACATTAGTACTAGTTCCACGATGAAATTTCTTCGTAATATTCAATTCTTCGTAAATTAGTTGCGTTGTTTCAGCAATACGGTAAGTAAATTCCGGTTTGATAGCATCTTTATGCGTAAAATTGTATTTTTTTATATCTTGCAGATTCACAAGCAGTAATGGGCCAATGGATGGAGTGTTTGGAACGTAAATATCGTAATTATAGAACGAGAATTTTATCGCTTGCGATTGAATTGGTTGATTTGTAGTGGAAATGTAACTATAAAGTTCTGAAAATAGATTTTAAAACTGAATAAACCAATTTTGTTACTAATTTCTCGTTAAAATACCTTCTTCGGTTATATTTGCAATGGCCATTAAAGTGTTTCCCAATACTGGTAAACGTAATAATTGTCCAGCTTCCACTCTTCCATACAAATCATGGGCTTTTGCTAAATTTATCGACTGTATCAGCATTTTAGATATAAGAAATCCATTCCTGAATCAACATTATAAGTAAATTTGTTAAAATTTACGTAGAATTTTATTACGTTGCTAATTTAGCGG
The DNA here is from genome assembly GCA_004796505.1 of Oryzaephilus surinamensis. Lineage (NCBI taxonomy): Eukaryota > Metazoa > Arthropoda > Insecta > Coleoptera > Silvanidae > Oryzaephilus > Oryzaephilus surinamensis. The sequence goes on along the minus strand of SSSI01007342.1, from coordinate 9,547 downwards.
CTGGTTCAACTAGTTCCTTCCATCCCAAAGTACCATATTGTTGGTGAATGTAAGCCAAACCCAAAACAAGTCGCGGTAAATTTGTTGATTGGATATTTGGACCACTGAAATCGACAACGTTGGGTAAAAGTCGAGTCCGATGATTGTAAATCAGTAATTGCCCTTCCCTACAAGAAAATACCAGTAAAAAATGTGGTTTTTTGTACTAAAATTTATTAATTACGCATCCAAACTGGTGATGTGCGGTGCAGCAACTGCCAGACAAAACGTGCTTGCAATTGTTGCGTCAATTGCGTTACCACCTTTCTTTAAAATCGTCGTACCAATTCTTGAACAGTCCAAACTATCAGTGGCAACGCTACCATGAGGTGTTACCTATAAGAAATTCATGAAATTATAGTTAAAACTCATCGTTTTCCTCACTTGATAGTCTCCATAATAAATTTGTACTAATAATGCAATCGTAATAACTGTTGTTAACGTCCCAAATGCAATATTAATGAATTTCGAGCCGCCCAAACACTCTTCACTGCAACAGTTTGTTGTTTTTGTACCAGTTTTCAATGGTATATCTTCTCTGGTTTCGTTTGCTAAAATTTTACAACTTAATTTTAAATAGAAATCAAATAATTCCACTTACTAGTCTCAGATATACTCGACATAATTGTTTATTAAAACAGAATGAATACGCAAGCAAATAAATAAACATATTCTAAAGGTGTAACAGTACTTTCTAAAAGGTAAACTGACTCACTGCGGCCAGTTGGTTGAAAAGAAGACGGTATATTGCAGGTATTCAGGTGATAAAGAAAGATACAAGTTTGTTTGGTAGGTGCATTTCAAGTTGAAGTAGTAGGAGTGTCTGTAAAGCGGACCGTGAAGCACGTTTAAAGTAAATTTTTTATTCAAAATTAGTTAGGGATGATCGCTAATTAAAGAAAATCAACAAAATCATTGAAAACAAATAGTTACGAATGTAATTAGCGTTTTGAAAATGAAACAAGTAAATATTCTCAAACATTTATTCATAAACAGTGCAATCCATAAAAATAAATATCCAAAATACAAATCAACAACATATAACAATTAATCTTGAATAACTAAACCAGCGGTTTGGGCTTGATGTGCTTGTAAAACAGCAATAGCCTCTTCAACTCTCCTTTTCAACGAATCCTGATTTTCAATCATTTGTATTAATTCCGTATTATCAATTTCCAATAACATTCCAGTTATTTTACCAGCCATATCCGGATACAATTTTTCAACAACACGAAACAATCGTTCACCAATAATATCTTTTTGTGTTTGTGAATTTGATGTGGTTGTTGTTGTTGAACGATTTTGTTGTAAACTATCACCACCATTCATTGCCCCATTACCGCCACCAATTTGCTGTCTTACAAATGTTGGTGAGTTCGTTGTATATTTACTGTTTGGACGCGATGTTGGACCTTGTTGGGATCCAGTAATCGGCCTGGCATGCATCGAATTTCGTATATTGTTCGATTGCACTTGTTGCCGCACCGTATTTTGACGATATTGCGCCATTATCGGTGTTAATATCGTACCATTACGCATTGTCGATGGATTTGGGCCCCATCTCGGTTGTGTACGAATATGGGACTGTATCGGAGTGAGATGATTAAAAAATCGGGGCGCTTGTACATTCGGAAATATGAATGGTGGTGAATTTGGTGAAAAATGAACAGCTTGTCTTAATCGTTGAAAGAATTGATTGCTTAAAAAGGCACGACGATCTTCTTTTCGTTGTGCCAATGCCACATACAGTGGTTTCGTGCCTAAAACGTGACCATTCATTTCAGTGATTGCCTTTTGTGCCTCGTCGGCCGCATTGAAACATACAAAACCGAAACCTTTACTGCGCCCATTCTCCAAACGCATCACTTTCGCTGATGTTATTTGCCCGAAATTGCCAAATTCTTTACGTAAATCTTCATCATCGATGCTATCATCTAGATTTTTTATAAACAAATTCGTACCTTGAAAACGATTGTAACGTTCCTGTTTTAATTGTTCGTATTTTTTCTGTAATTCATGCATTCGTTCACCTTTCTTCTGGGCACGTCCAACATACAATGGTCTACCATTCAATTCTTTACCATTCATTTCGTTAACAGCATTTTCAGCGGATTTGGTATCTTCGTAAGCAACAAAACCGAAACATTTCGACTCGCCGTTTGGGTGGCGCATAATTATACTACTTGTTATATGACCAAACGGTTTAAATAAATCGAAAAATTGATCATCAGTTAAGTGTTCATCGAAGTTTTTCACATAAATATTCGTAAATTGTTTATTACGAATGCCTAAATGTTTTTCACGTTCCATTTTGGATAAAAACTTTCCAACATATACCTTTTTATCATTCAATAACATGCCATTTACTTTTTCTATTGCCTTATTTGCTGATTCTATGTTGTCGAAATGGACGAAACCATAACCTTTACTGTAACCATCGCTATCTAAGGCCACTTTACAGCTTAAGATGTTACCAAATGCGGAAAATGTGTCGTATATGGCTTTATTGTCGATATTCTTCTGTAAATTCTTGATAAATACATTGCCTTCGCCGGATTTACGTAGTGATGGATCTTTTTGCGTCCACATCAAACGCATTGGTTTGCCTTTCAGGAAATCGAAATTCATCGTGTCTAAAGCACGTTCAGCTTCCGATTGTAATGCGAAATTAACGTATCCGTAGCCAAGGGAGCGCTTCGTAAGTGTATCACGGCATATTCTTATGGACACAACTTGTCCAACTGGGTTGAATTTTTCATACAAAAGTGCTTCAGTTACATCAGGATGCAAATCACCAACATACAAAGAGGCTATTGGAATTATAACATTTTGTTGGGAACTCATATTGTAATAACTTATGTTCTAGTTTCTTTTTTGTGGGCGTTTTTCTCTTTTTCGATTTTTTGTGTATTTTTTTACGGAAATTACTATAATTAATAAATTGTTTATTAATCGTTTATGGCAACGATTAAATATTTAAACACAAGCTTTTTGATTTTTCAAAAAAAAATTATTAATTCAAAACAACCATTTAAAACTAGACAACCAGTTTTACATTGTTCATCTTCTACACTATTCTACACGAAGTTACAGGAATCTGTAAGTAAGCACGTTTGTTTTGATTTCAATTTTTTAGGTTATTTCCCATTAAAATAATGAGTAAAAAACGAAAATTTAAGCAAAACTCAAAAGATAATGACAATGAATACGATCCAGCACCAAAACATTTAGTTGTGGCCCATTTAAAAAATCAAGAAAAACGTTTAATTGTTATTTTAGAAGATGCACATTTGGAGAGTGTAAAAGTAGGCAATAAATTCGAATTATTAAATTGTGATGATCATGCAAACATTTTAAAAAGCAACAATCGTGACCAAGGCTCATGTCGACCAGATATAACGCATCAATGTTTGTTAATGCTGTTCGATAGTCCATTAAATCGTGCTGGTTTGTTACAAGTTTATGTGCATACACATAATAACGTTTTAATTGAAATCAATCCACAAACACGTATTCCCAGGACTTTTAAACGATTCGCTGGTTTAATGGGTATCAATAATTCCACTTAAAGTTAAATAGAATTTTACAATATTATGTTGCAGTTCAATTGTTGCATAAATTCTCTATACGAGCTGAAAACGGTCCAAAATTACTGAAAGTTATCAAAAATCCAATCACTGATCATTTGCCTGTTGGTGTTAAGAAAATTGGAATGTCGTTTTCATCGAAAGCAGTTGTAAATTGTCGGGATTTGGTGCCAAAAACGGAAGATCCCATTGTTTTTGTAATTGGAGCGATGGCAAGAGGTTCAATTAACGTAGATTACACTGAAGATATGGTTTCTATTAGCAATTATCCATTATCGGCGGCATTAACTTGTACAAAATTGTGTACAGCTTTTGAAGAAGCTTGGAATGTTATTTAATAAAGCTAAATTTTTTTAAAAAAATATTTGTTTTATTTGAATTCCGCGGTATTATATGCTAAGAGATGGCGTAAGCATTGTACTTGCGCTGTTTTTCCTCTCCTACCCTTTTATTAGAAATGATGCATAATTTTTGTTTAAGATTTCACCATATTATGTAAATTAATATATTTTTTAATGATTCTTAATTAAAGCCTCGGTTTTTAAACAGTTTTAAAATTATTCAAAACAAATAAAAGGAACTTTTAATCCCGTGCAGGAAAATCAAAGGAAAACTGAGTAAAATAAAAAGTCACTAAAATTAAGGGAATATTCTAGAACATTTCTAAACGTAGGATGAAAAAGTGTTAAATTTGATGGTTTTTTATAAGAAAAAATGGATTTAACTACTATAATAAACATGAAAACATGGTAATGTACTTAAATGTAGTAAAATTAAATTGAATAAATAATATTTTAAAAAATATAAAAACAATTATTGGGAAGCCATATTTTTTTTGTTATGACCTCAAAACACCTTTAAAATGATATCTATATACATCCACAATATAATATGTGTAATTTATGAAAATCATAGAATTTTTCAATGAAAACCAAATAAAATACGACAAATTTCATGTTATTTTCAAAAATCTTCAGTATTTACACATACTGATGGTAACAGTAATGTTTGTTTGGCGGCCATCACGGCATAGTGTATTGGCAAGCTTGTCTAAAGCGGGCCCTGTTTGGTGATCAAGTGAAGTGTGTGTATGTGTTCGTTCCCGTATTTTTCTCGATTCTCATGTGAAATATTCATCAAAAATACACAGGTAATATGTTATACATATTCCTAAACTAATAATGCAACAATTAATAACATTAATAATTGTCGCCCAACAAAATATACTGGAAATTTTGTGAAAATTTTAACGAGCTTCCAATAGAATCGAGTTGACTGTGTTGCCGCCATATTGGTGTAAAATTTTGCCTATTTGAGAGAGAGTAGTGGAGAGAAATGAAATTTCACTTTGTTTTTGTGTAAAAAAAACCCGAAAATATTTTTATTATATTTTATTGTGTAGTTTACTTAATTGTGCCATATAGAAATATAAGTGCTTATATTTAAAGTGTATGTATTAAGTGAATATTTATTAATTTTTATAGTTTACATTAGTTTCCCGCGCGTCAAATTTACAATGTTAGAAATTAATTGTTTTTTCATATTGTTTGTGTTGTTCATTATATGTGATTATTAAGTTTGATTTGATAGATTTTTCGTATTAAATACAGTGGCCAGACAATTGTTTTTGTTTTTGTTTTGTGAATTTTACGGAACTAATCAAGGTCTTAGCCTTCAAAAAATAAACGAATTTACCCTCTAATTTTGTACGAAAAACCATGAGAAATCCATAAATGAACAACACACCAAGCCCATTATTCATCGTACAATAATAATTGAGTGTTATTTTTTAAGGCAAATTGTTTTATTGTGATTTTTTTGGGGGTATTAGGGGGGTGTGGCGATTTATTTTTACACGTAAAATAATAACAATTGTCTTATCAATTATTATCATTATCTGATAAATGAATATTGTATGTTTTTTTGGAGGTCAAGCGCATGTAATAACCTAAATTTATTGTTTAACCTAAATTTCAAGTTGAAGTTTCTCTTCTCTCTCAAAAAAACCGATATTATAGGTTACTGTTTTACGTTTATTTTCATGTTTTTCTTTTTAGATACAAAAACAATGCTTGCTTATTGAATGATGATGTCCCAAAGAATGGGATTTCATATGCAATTATTACGAATTTATCGTGCTAGCTGATTGTTAGGCCTGGTCACATATTTATTTTTGAGTAATTAGTAAGTAAATACTTAAATTCAAATTATATCCTAATGGAAGGGTATTTGTATTTAATGACTTAATGGATTTTTCTTATGTTCTAGAAAATAAAGTGACAAAATGCAACAAGTAGAGGCTTCCACACAAAATAACACGGTAATTATTGTACATTTCCATTCAAACAACGTGTATATTATTATTTTATATAAATATACAGGGTGGTACAATGAACGATACAACAAATAGAGAACCACCACCAAGAATTGAAACGCCAGTAGAACCAATAAATGGTATTGTTCAACCACCAGTACATCCGCCACCAGATCGGCCTGGACGTGTTACAAATCAGTTACAATTTTTACAAAAAACTGTTATTAAAGCATTGTGGAAGCATCAATTTGCATGGCCATTTCAACAGCCAGTCGACGCTAAAAAATTGAATTTACCGGTATGTGTTTTTTTTATATAGGCAACCAACATTACAACTAACCAACGATTTTTGTACAGGACTATCATAAAATCATCAAACAACCAATGGATTTGGCAACAATAAGAAAACGTTTAGATAATAATTATTACTGGTCGGGCAAAGAGTGTATACAAGACTTTAATACAATGTTTACAAATTGTTATGTATATAATAAACCTGGTGAAGATGTTGTTGTAATGGCACAAACATTAGAAAAAGTGTTTTTAACAAAAGTTGCCGATATGCCAAAAGAGGAATATGTTGTTGAAGTGCCAATAAAAGGTGGTAAAGGTAAAAAAGGTGGTAGAACGGGTGTAGGTGGTGGTGTTGTTGGTACTAGTGCTGGACGTGGTCGGCCACCGGCTACTGTTTCATCAACAGTTGCAACACCAGTCGCCACTTCCACAGGTATTAATTTGAATTTATAACAAACTATCAATTTATATTGGATTTTAATATTAAATGTTGTTTTTTTTTTATATATAAAAATAGGATCATCTGGACTACCATTAAACACTCAAGCACCCAGCATTGTTCCTGGTAGTACAGCAACAACAACAATAGCACCAGCAGCCACAACACATAGTTCATTACCAACACAACAGCCGTTAGTAGCGCCGCCAATAAATTATCATGTGACAACAGCACCACCCCATCATGTATCTACAGCAGCACCGCCCCCATTAACAAATAGTACTGAAGCGAATTTAAATGCAGCCGTTTTACCTAGTAATGTTGTTCCACCTGCCCAGCCTGCAAAGGTACTGTTTTTTTTTTGATTAATTTAGGTGTTTTGTTTGGTGTTTTATTGATTTTTGTTTAAATGTAGGTAAGAAAAGGCGTTAAAAGAAAGGCGGACACAACAACACCGACTGCCACATCGTATGATTATAATGCGGCAGCGGCACGTATAGCAACACGACGTGAATCTGGTAGACAAATTAAAAAACCAATTAGACCAGAATTAGATGGTTTAGTACCATATCATCAAACGGCCATTTCACCACTTATGACAACAATGAATACGTCCACACCACAACATGCTTCACTTAAACCAAAAGAAAAATTATCAGAATCATTAAAGGCATGCAATGAAATCCTTAAGGAATTATTCAATAAAAAACATTCGGTAAGTTTTGTTTTCTATTTTATCGGCTGTGACGTCATACATGAATCGATGTGATGAATTTGTATAAAATCTGATTTTATGTGAAGTTATAAAAATAGAGCTTTTTAACACTGAAAAATATTTAATTTTTTATTTTTCGTGTAATTTATGAATTTCTAAGAATATTTCATTTTTTTTTTGTTTCAATGTAGAGTTACGCGTGGCCATTTTATAAGCCAGTTGATGCTGAATTATTGGCATTACACGATTACCATGATATAATAAAGAAACCAATGGATTTGGGTACTGTAAAACAAAAAATGGATAATCGTGAATATCGTACAGCACAAGAATTTGCAAGTGATGTTAGACTGATTTTTACAAATTGTTATAAATATAATCCATCTGATCATGATGTTGTTGCAATGGCACGTAAATTACAAGATGTGTTCGAAGTGAAATTTGCCAAAATACCAGATGAACCATTAAATAGGATAAGTGGTGGTTTAGTATCAAAATCTGATTCAAGTTCATCTGGTGCCAGTTCAGAATCATCTAGTGATACGGAAGATTCTGAAGAAGAAAGACGTAATAAACAATTGAAAATGTTGGAAAAAGAAGTAATATTAATTTAAAAATAGTTTCAATTTCGTTAAATTTAATTTTTTTGTTTTGTTTTGTTTTTTTTAAAGTTGACGATAATGCAAGAAAAAATGCGTAAACTAGTTGAAGAAAGTACGAAAAGGAAAAAAGAGAAAAAGAAACAAAAACAAAAAGAGAAAAACAAAAAATCAACACAAGCATTACCGAATAGTAGTAGTAATAATAGTATGGGTAAGCCTGGAGCGCATGGAGCTCTATCAAAGACCAACTCAATTGTTGACAGCGTTGACGACAGTATCGCCAGTGTGGTGTCCGGGGCTGATCTCAAGATAGCTGGTGGTGGTGGTGGTGATGTACATAATAATCCATCATCAGCATCCACTAATAAATCCCTAAATATGCACCACAATATGGCGCCAACTGCCGGCAACGCTGCTAAAATGCCTAAGAGTAAAGGTGAGATTGTCAAACAAAATGCATTAAAAACTATTATTATTATTTTATTTATTTAAATTTCACCATCAATCAGCACTTTATGAATTTGTTTTAATTTTTTGTTGTTGTTTTTATGCATGATTCAGTAAATGCTATTTATTTTTTTGTTCTTCAAATAAAAAAAACATTGAACAAATTCCGAAAATAATAACAATTTTTCCATAAAATTCAATTATTTTTTTTGCTTTAGTTTGACTACCTTACTTTTTCTCTTTTGCTGTTTTTTTTATTAAATTATTTATTTGGCTGCTGCACTATTGTAGTGGTTTTTTTTTTATTGTAGTGGTTTAATAGTTTACGTTCAAATAATTTTCTTCAATATTGTTTGAACGAAAACTATTATGTATTTCTCTAATTTAAGTCAAAGTGAGCAAAATTCATTGCACGCCATGACATTTGTTTTTTTTTACGTAATTTACAGGTATACGTGGTCCGAAACCAGCAACTGGCCAAAATTCACAACAGAAACGTGTGAAACAAACTACAAAGACTGGTGCGGGACGTAAAAAGTCAACAGCACAACCAGCAGCAATACCATTCGATTCAGAAGATGAGGACAATGCGAAACCGATGTCGTATGATGAGAAAAGACAACTTTCGTTAGACATTAACAAATTACCAGGTGAATGGGCATTTTTTTTTATTTACTCTTTTAATATACACGATATTCATGATTCAGAAAATGTACTTACTTTTTTTCAACGTACAATAGTTTTTAAAAAAGAAAAAAATGTAAAAACGCAATTTCGACATTTCAATTATTTTCGTATTACATTGTGACGTCAATAAGTAAGAAACTTCCGGCGGACCGGAAATGACAGTTTGTTTATAACATAACCTCAATTGTAGTTTTCAACTTTGGTACCATTAAAAAATAAGTTTTTATTTAAACTGTTACCTACAAAAATAGTGACAAAACGATGTTTTGTTCAATTGTATAACAACAAATTGTCGTTTTATTTGAAAAAATTGTAAGGAAATCTTGTTTTACTGCCTATGTTTACGACAGTCAGTAAAATTTTGACATCGGTGTCATTTTCTAGTATTTCGCGCGATTATCACTGATTGGCTGTTGTAGTCGA
>SSSI01007334.1:0-10233 GCA_004796505.1 Oryzaephilus surinamensis | reverse complement strand
TTAATTTTATTTTTAATTTCTATTAATATTCTTACAAACTTATATTATGAATAAAGAAAATCTGTTTAACATCATTTCTTGTTAGTTAAGCATTACAGAAAAACCAAAATAAAAAAAAGAAAAACATATTCGTAATAATATCAAATGTATAATGCTAGGTTTACACGCTCATGCAATTTGCGCAAATCGGCTTGTGCAAACCTATTTGCACAAGTAAATCGTTGCATGTAAACGAATGCATGAAGTTTGTGCAAGTCAAAAAATGTGGCTTGAGTAAAATCTGTTTTGCTAGATAATTTGCATGAGATTGGTGTATTTGCATGAACGTGTGAACGAAAATGCACCAACTTAATATCAAATATTTCAATATTAATTTGTCATTTTTATTGTAAAGTCTGTTAATTACATATATTTTGTTAAAAAATAGTTATTTGTTTTATAAGGCTAGAAACTGAGCTTTTGCGAGTGTGAGTTTTTTGAGTGCTGAGGCCGCAGGCCGAGGCCCTCAATGTACGAACACTCGCAAAAGAGTTTCTAGACGCATAAAACACAATATTTTTTGCGCCGACAATAATTATTTAAATAAAAAAATTAATTTAATAAACAATATTTCGACTTGACACATTTGACATCTGTCAAATCAATTCATTTTCTGAATCAGTGGGAACGTAAATTGCACTAAATTTCATTTTGCCTGCCTAGGCAGGAAAAACGCAGTTTCTAGACGATTTTCGCGATTGCAAAACGACTAAATACGGACGGAGGCGCAAAAACAAAATATTTTTAAAAATGTCGAAATTTGGAAAAGAATTTCTTTATTTTTCGGTTTTTCCATTTTGACAAATTTGAAAATTGAAACATTCTCACTAGAAAATTGGTCAAAAAATTTGAAGGTGTAAACGGTGAACAATCAGTTCAGTTCATTTGTACAAATTTGCTTGCACAATCCGATTTGCGCAAATTGCATGAGCGTGTAAACCTAGCATAATGTAAATTAAATTTAAAACAACTATAAACATAGTATTCATTGTTTTGTTACATATAAGAAACAATTTTCGACTAACATGGTTACCCAAATCTCGGTACCTGCATAACAATGTTTGGTTGATATGGAAAATTCATATTTGCGGAGAGGCTTTTGAATGGTGGTAAAAATTGTACATATAAATATTTGTTTAGCTAGGATAGGCAGTAGAATCCTAAATGAGATTTCATCAACCGAACTTACCGGTGTCTGACTGGTTAACCTTTTTCAACTAATGACAGTTCCATAATAAGGAAATTTTCAGGAAAACGCTAACACATCTAAAATATTAAATCAACTGCCAATGCATGATTTAAGCCAATTAAAAATTTGTATTAAATGAACGTACGAATAGACATTTTACACATTCTGCTTTTGTTTCTTTTTTAGGGTAGTTTAGGATGTTTTTATTTTAAGGACAATGTAAAAAAATTCTTCAATTTTTTTCTTTAAATTGAAATTGAAATTTTTGCCAAAAATGTTAACTCTATTATAAACATGGATTATTTGTTGGTCAAGTTTACATGAACTTCATAGTTACATTATAATATCCCGTCTCGTATCCTGTTAAAATTTTTGGTTAAAACTTGGTGGACAGTGGACACTCGACGGTAATGGATACATCGTAGTATTTTTGAATTTAATGTTTTAATTTAAATGGCGCACTCTTCATAAATATTTTATTTCAACTAGACGTATTAACAAATACGTGCATAGTCGTATAATGGTATAAACTTTATTATGAACTAAAAGAGGATTAAAATTCTAAAATTGGTTTAAAACTTTTGTTTTTTCATGTACATATATGTATATGTACATGCATATATGTAACTCATTTATTGTGTGACTACGAACCCATTTCTAATGGAATTTAAACTATTTATTTTAAACTAACTATTTCTATTAAAAAATTCTATATAAAGACAATATTGGTCTCTTTTTTAACAATTCAGGGCTATACCATTTTAAAGAAATGCTACCCTGAATCTAAATGGCTGTGTATCAGTTTAGTAAAAAGACTAGGACAGATAAAAAACAAAACCAACTTCCTGAAGTTTTAAATGTTTTGTTTTTTTTCTTTAATTTGTGTTACAAACAACTAGTATGTATGAAACTATTTCACTCTAAATTGTTTATTTGTTCAATAAACCGACTGTTTTATATTTGTTATACAATGAAACTAATCGTTTGCACTAGTTTGCAGTAAATTATATAAAATTTAATTTAAATTTAATTTTAAAATGTGCAACTTTTTGTATAATTGGATATATTTATATTACCATTAAATTGAATTTCTGAAACTTATTTATAAGTACAATTTTACGACATAAGTAACTTAAGGTATGGCTATTTCGCTAGAGAATGTTATTAATATGTACAGCATGGTGGTTTATATTATATAAAATAGAATAACTGGTCCGTTCCTGACGTTCCAACTTCCAACCTATGCTTTATCTTTCTTGCTTCTGCTATAATTATTAACCGAGGGATCAGAATGTAAAACATTTTCTAATTCAATTGTTTCCTTCTATTATACATTACCAAGGCTCAATCTAATCTTAAATTGTTTCTACAAGTTATATATACATATATTACTAGATTTAAGTTGTAAGACTATACGTGTAATTTAAATATCAACCATAAAATAGTGTTTATTACATTCCATATTGTTAAGTTATCTTCCAAGCATATACCTACCTAATAGTTAAGTTGGTTTCAAGATTGACTTGACTTGTAAGATGAAGTCCAGACCTCATGTGGGTATGGTCTTGGACTAAGTATAATGCCTTTCATGGAAACTTACTGAGAAAAGGTTATTGTTTTTAAAGAGATACTGCTTGCTTGGCATGTACGATGTACGTATTTTGTGTGAAAGATCCTACATACATATATGAGTTATCTGCATCCCTGTGGGAAGTAAAACGTTTACGGGCTCTGGGGTAAGCCTAAAGATCTGTTTTCAACACACAAGATAACAAAAATATCTAATGCATACTAACATGCATACATATATTAAATATCACCTAACGAAAATCACGTTTATACAAGGTATAAAGTCACTTGTCTGCTTATTTATTGAATTTTAAAGCTTTTATCAAAAACATATGTATAGGTAATATTTATACTGAAAAAGCGGCAATGTATTAAGTTATCGAATCAAGTTATTTGATTAGTTTTCTGTTTTACGATATTTTCTCGCAATTTAATTTCAATTTCCTTTTAGAAAATTTCAAAGTTAATTTCGTTTCTAACTAGTAAAAAATGTATAAGTAATTTTTCTTCTAGAATCTGGATATAATGTATTAAGTATGAAATTGTTAACATAAACAAGTTACATGTTCAACTTGTGGAAGTTTTACGAGATCTTATTTGCATATTGATTGAGTACCTTCATATAAAGATATATGTATGTATGAAGTTTATTATGTGTATAATACATATTATTATATTATTAGATATACGAGAAAAACATATGCAGTAAGTTAGTTTGATTTTGTTATTTTTCGAAAAACTTCATATACATACATACATATGTATATTATGTAGCTAGAAAATACATTTAATTCTTGGAAATGTTTGGATACTTTAAAAGTGCTTAAGTTTTTCAAGTGCACATAAACTTATTTGAAACATTTTTAACTTTACATTAACTACTTTAAATTAATGAAATACAGCTATGGATTATTTATCAGTATACAGTCAACATTCAATAATTTAGTAGATAAAGTATTACGGAAAGTTTAATGTCTTTCAGGCCATTAGATAATGTAACCCTACAGCCTACAGAAACGGTGGTAAATGGGCGACAAATGTAACAGAAACTGAATCACATGATCATTATACATATACGTAAAAACCCATCTAATCTCAGATTTGATATCTTCATGGGTTACAGATTTCTTATAGTCTTACAATAAACAACAATAAATACAATTCTTTCTACTGTAAACTAAATTATAATGAACACTAATTAAAAAAACGATTCTTAATTGCGTAATAATTAAAAAATTTTATAACTTCCGCTTTTATTTTAGAAAAATAGCAAAATTGCGTTATACGTAATTAATTAAAAAGTATATATTTTCGGTATGCCATCCTGTGCCTTTTGTTTATTTTTTTTAATATCAAAATTGTCCTTTAAAAGTTTCTTAACATTTAACCAGAAAAATATAAATTTGTAGTAATATTACAAACGTTAATTAGGTTCTTAAAATTTTAGTTTCCACAATTTCAATAACGATGTCGGTTTTATAAACTTTACTACATTGCATTGAAACGAATTTCATAGAACATTAAAAAGTGTAAAAGCATTTACGTATTGAAATTAATTTGTTTTGAAACTTTTAAACGAAAAATATACTCAACAATGTTTTCCACTATGAAAATGTTATTTTCAATAATCGTGGAATTCATCGATAATGATTTGATTCATTGATAAATTGATGATTTGACAAAACTATTTTCTCAAACTAAATAAAGAAAATATTATCTTACATCAATCTTCAAGAAGAAATTTAATTACAATGAATAAAAATCCTTAAGCAGACACGACTAGAATATTGAAAAACCGTATCTAACGTCGAACATAATCCCTCGGGAAAAATTTTTAAATACAGAAAGAATTTAGCTTGCGCTAAATTGTGCAAAAGAGTCGTTTCAACTAAAGGTAGGTAAATAAATTTTAAAAAGAAAATTGAAACTGCCGCATAAAATTCTAGAACATGTGACAATAATTTCTCTTTTTAGAATTTCATTTATTTTTGATATTTTCCGTAACTACAATTTTATTTTTATTTTTTTTTTGAATATGTGTACCCTTGACCCTAATATAGTTGTACGCCATTAAACCGATCTACTTAGAAAATTGTTAATTAATCATTTTTTTATTTTTTTTTTGTTGCATGCCAATTCAGTTTAGTGGAAACAAATGCAATAGGCAATTGTGTTAGTAAATAACTGGAAGAAGTGAAGTTTACAAATTAAAGTGATGGCACACCGTATTCCCAACTTGGCAAGCACATCCAGGAGAAATGTGGGAACTAATCAATCTTCCAACCTCAAGGTTTAACGGGAAACCCTTCAGCTTTATATACCTATACCATTGACTGGTAACACTATATCGTTTGTTATACGTATACCAACTTTCCACTAACTTTGGTTCATCATTATGTTATTTATTAAAATGGTTATACTGAAAAAAGATTTAATTTAAACTGCTAACAGGCCAATAAATTATCTGAAAATTTAGAGGCTAATTTTCTAATTTTTAGTTTCATTGGTTATTTGAGCCTTTTTTGTGCAAGATATATTACTTTGATATGCATATCTCATCTAACGTTTGCGTCTATGTAAAAATGTGATAAAACTTTTACAATACGCCTGGGATATGGTTTATGCAAATGATTTATGAAACATTTTCACGCAACTTTATACTTTTATATGAATATGATAGATGTTAACATTATTATTCTAAATTCTCAATTCAAATTAATTATGAAAAAAAATGTATTTTTTACTATTCAAGTTGTTTTTATTCTTACGAGTCCCTTAGGTCACCCTCATTTATATTTTGCTTTTTAAGTGGCAATTATTTTTCCATATAATAGGAAGGTTTGTTGCTTTTTCGCTCAACAAAATACTTATAAAAACTCTCTATTATATTGGATATTACAACTAATATTTTTTTGAATATTCTACCTTGAACTTTTAAATAAAACACAATAAAAAGTTATGATTGATGGTAAATCAATAAAATCCTTGGTTAAGCACATTATTAAGTTTTTTCAACACTAAAATGACATTAAAAATAAATTTAAAACATTTATATGTATGAAAATACTGAAAAATACTGATTAATGATCGACAAAAGTGAGCCTGATTTGAAAAGACAAATACAATATGAATAATCAATTTGTAATAACAATAATCAATAGACAGTAAAAGAAATTCATCTAATAAATCTAAATTGACAAATATAGCACAAAATTCATACATCTTGTCTTACACGATATATTGAAGAATTTTTACCCTGTCGTATCAGATGATGTATAATTAATTAATTAAAATTCCTGATACTACTAATACCCCAACACAATTGGAAAATATATGTATGAAATAAAAAAAGGTATCTACTAGCCTTATAACATAATAGGTAAAAGTGGTTATTATATCGTGTTAAGAAGCTATAATCATAATGCCACAATATCGGAGTTATAAAAGCAAAAACCTGTTATTTACTACCGGAATTACGTTATGAAAACGCTTTAAAATTTATTCAAATTATAAACTAAACTATAAAAAAAGTCTAGACAATTTACAGTTCACATTTTTTTTATCTTAATAGATATCCTAAAATTATTATCATAAGCCCTTTATGTAGGTAAATGGGGAAACGTATACTTTTTCATATTTAAAAACGTAGTACTAAACGCTTCGCCTAATCTAAAAAAACTGTAAGCAACCCTCTAAAACTTATTCTAAAGTGTGTTGTTCTATGTTACTGATACTAAAAATATTTTCAATGTAATAAATTGTTATTTTGTTTACCATGAAAAGTTAAATGAACATGACAAGTACATTTTCCAGATAAAATGTTTTTAACGCTCTTTTATCTCTTAAAGAGAAATTCACTTAAATTATTATTATGGTATACGTTTTTTCATTTTCCTTTGCAAGTCCTTTTAAATATGTGTACACACATTACAAATTATAAAAAACTTAAGACATTAGATAATTATATGAAATAATAATGTACATATATGTATGTATCTACCTATGTACATTATATGTGTTTTTAAATTTTGTTTTTATATTTATAGGTTACGCTTAAGCTAACTTTTATGATATGTAAATCTGTTTTTCTCTATAAATATGTATACGATTAAAATTTAAACAAACTACATGGAAACAGTTTATTTGAAAATGAATAAATATAGATTTAAATATCATTTAAGACAACTATTTTTAAAACATTAGTTAATTAATTCCTAGCATTTGCATTATTTCAATACGTAATAATAAATAATTTAATTACCATTTTCCGTGCATACATAAATTGAAACATGAAAGTATGTTTGAATTTATTAAATTCCATGTGATACTACGGCTAGGCAATAATTTACTAAAACTAATATGAAATGAAAGACACATATAAATTTTCAAACAATTAATCACATTATACAAATTGTTTTGTTTCATATTTTGTAATATGATGTTACTTCAGTTAAATAATTCATCCTGTTAATTACAGTATTGTGATAAGTTTATTTCTCACCTACAAATTATTTATCAACAATAAATTTCTATGTAATTTCAGTTAAGGATAAACTATTTTCTCATAGCAATACATTCGTGAATAGTTATGTAAAAAGAAAAATATTTTTCATTGAACTTACGAGTATGTATGTATAATTTTTAACAAAAGTTTGTATAGTACGGTTTACATTCATATGTATATGTACCTACTTATGTATGTTGTGACAAATGTAAAAGTTAAGTTTTTGAAGTTGTAGTTTTGAAAAATGTCGACAAGAATAACAAAATAGCCTACATTAAAAATATGTAACGGTTGCAATTTTGGTTACGATGTAGTAACTGTAATTGTCTTTATGGAGGAATAACAACGTTATTATTAATTAATGTAATTAAATCAGATCGCCCATTCAAATATGATGAAGAGAACTATTTACTTTGTAAATGCTGAATAATGGTCCATTATTTTACATTACGGAGATCGTAAAAAATATTTGTTAAAAAAACCATTTCACATTACATACTAACAAACTAATAAAAGTAAAAGTTTTTCTGTGAGAAATTTACGACTTAACGTAACGTTCCAAATATGCAAAGGAATTTCATTTTAGGAAAATTATAAGACAATGTAACGTAGCTAATTTAATGAAAATATTATTTTAATTAAAAGTTATTAATTTGTCGTTAAGCTTTTGCAAACGTATTAGTCATAGTCTCATAGTAAGAAAAACACTCTAATCAATAATACAAAACAATTACATATGTACTTTTTTTGAAAATATGTACACAAAATAAATATGTATATCACAAAGAGAAAGCTCATTATCTCGAAAAACTATAAGGAATAATTTAATATTATTATGTTTCAAGAAGTTTTGTTTGAAAATATACATATATTTACAAGAAAATATACATATAACAGTTTAAATATTAAACTTTACTTAATTTCGTGTTACAACTTACAATTTAAAGCTAAGATTATAAAAAGGTCAAGTGCACTTGTCAGAAGGCAAGTAACCTATTTTAAGAGATATGAAAGTAGTAGACTTAGAACGCTTATTATAAGGACTTTCTGTATAATCTTGTGATCAGAGGAGTAGACTTGGTTCCTTCCTCCCAATTTTAGAAATGGAAGTATGCTTTATAATATAAGGCTTCCTTTTATTTTTTTATATAACTTTCAATTTAAAAAATCTGATAATACAATAAAAAATCCTAAAAATCCTTCCCCAAAATACTAAAAAAATATCACATACTTTTCGTTTTTTTTTTAAACAATTAAATCATGTTTAAACATATGTATGTACATATGTATGTACTTACCTTCAACAATATACATACATATCTTTTTTGTCGGTCAAATGATTTTTTTTGTGGTGCAAAAGATTTCGACTTCATTCCTTATTTTACAAGGAAAACCATTTTATTATTAATTAGTTAAGTTTTTTAGTAAAAAACAATAATTTATATTATATTAATATATTAAATATGTACGAGTATATGTATTGTCTAGTAATTCTAGTTATCTACGACTTCTACGAGTTTTGTTACATTTTTTATTCGCTATTCAATAAATTATTGATGCTTATTCCTGCTATAAAACTGAGACAATATTAAAAATATAAAGTGTAAAAAGGAAAGAAATATAATAGATAATTAAATTGATATTGTTTTCGTCTGTGAAAAGATAAAAATCAATAAAAGATTTTTTTCTTTCTGAAAAAGCATTTCACTAACCCCCTTAAAATCCCTTAGTGATACACGATCAACAGAATGTTGACTTGGGCCTTTCAGCGACCAGCTTATCTGCACCTGTGTTTGATGTTTTCCAGGATAATCCAATAACGGGGTTTGAGGATCAGGAAGGAAAGCCAAAACTCAAACGGAAAATAAGTGTTGGAAAAGTAAACCCTCTAACCTTTAATTCATTTTCAATGCAAATGCCAACAACGACTATTGTGTTGTTTTCCTCATATTTATTAAAATACGAAATAGGTGAGCTTTGGATACCTCTTTCAATCTATTTCATCACCTATCGTATCACACAACATATATGAAAAACAATCTATGGTATATATTAATACGAAGGAATTTAATAAAAACGAGTATGATTACAAAAAAATAGAATATATACCTATATTGGAAAACCAACAAGCTTACAATTAAGAAATTATGCAAAAATTTAAACGAGAACAATAAAAATTAATTAGCAATTCTGACAAAATATTCCAATAAAAAAGTTTATAATTGAATATTGGACTAACAAAAAAAGTTTCTTAATTAATTTACGACTTATAGATTTCATCCAAAACGAATTTTTTCAATAACATTAAGTTAATTAAGTTTATATAATGCTATCTGCACTACCTATTATACAACATAAATAAACATTAATCGGTATCGAATCACATTATTGGATATGTACACTACATATGATTATAAAAACATGTTTCATGTCCGAAATATAAACTGATACAGATATAGTACTTAGGTACTCATATAACAATATGTCTAGAATAATTATCGGTATTATCCTAATTAAATGAGTCAGTAAAAATGTTCTATAAATATTAATGCATAAAAAATGCATTAGATATTTTTGATTGAAAAACTGAAAATATTGTTCGTACAGGCATACTCATATTACATAATTTGAGTAACATTAAATTAGAAAATTAATAAAGATATAAGAATATGTCAAATTGAAATTGAAAGCAATCCTTGCAAAATAGCAAAGTAAACGCTTATAGTTGTAGGTAATATTAAACCAATATGAACCAGAACTGGCTGAAATAGAAACAATACATACATATATCTATAATTTAAAATAAATTGATTTAACATTATGAATTATTTACCTTTCTAGCATTACCATTTAACATTTACTTTACGACATAATAGATAATAACAAATACATATGTAATGGTAATAGTAAATGCACATACAAATCAATTATT
>SSSI01007329.1:0-15348 GCA_004796505.1 Oryzaephilus surinamensis | reverse complement strand
TATGTAATTAGCTAATAATAACTAGAAATTTTTGTTTGTGGGTAATGATATACCTAATGACATAATTCAATAATAATAAAATAACATTTCTATATAAAATATGGATTTTTCCTAATGTTTTATAATAACTTTGCTCTCTTTGTATATGAAAATTTACATAAAACTTTGTCAAATGATTTGTACAGTAGTTACAACAACTGATATTGTGAGAATTTATCGAAATATCGATTAAAATGACCGATTCTAATTCCAGCATATGTCCAGCATATCAATATTGTCATATAGAAATGAAAATATTATTGTCTATTATGTCGATAAAACCATTTAATTATCATTATATAATTTATACATATATTTATAAACTGAACTAGTTTCAACGTGAATATAATAAAAAAAAATATTTATATCAGTACCTATAACAATAAAAGTTTTACTCCAACATTCAAAATTTATTATTTTTTTCAAAATCCACTGTATGCGATAATAATAGGTCTGTTCGGACAAGCCGTTAGTGGACTATCCAATGGATAGGTCGTCAGCTCCGTACTGCTCAGATACGTTTTAATATACATTAAAAAGTCAGACCGAACGGTTTTTTTCCAATGCGCATGAGTCGTATCGTTTGTAAACGATAAATAGCTTTGTCCGAACAGACCTATTGTATAAAAAAATATCTTTTGTGACAGACGATAATTCTAAAAATAATCTAAATTACAAACAATTAAAAAACAAACACCAACGTTATAATTCATTATCTAAACGAATTAATTTTGAAGTTTA
The DNA here is from genome assembly GCA_004796505.1 of Oryzaephilus surinamensis. Taxonomy (NCBI): domain Eukaryota; kingdom Metazoa; phylum Arthropoda; class Insecta; order Coleoptera; family Silvanidae; genus Oryzaephilus; species Oryzaephilus surinamensis. The sequence goes on along the minus strand of SSSI01007329.1, from coordinate 14,568 downwards.
GGAAAAATATGTCTTTTACCCCTTGTGTCAGGGGTAGCCTTTTTGAAAAGATTACAGTTTGCTTTGCATTATATACACGTTTTACATTCACAATATAATACATATAAAATATATTTCATTAATTCAACAGAAACGTAAATGACCATTTTATATATACATAGATGTAGAGGTATCTATATTTTAAATGAAACGTGTATAGTTGGTGGGTACACGTAAAATGTCACAGGAAGTGATACGGCCGAGTGTTCCCCTAGTGTAAACAGTATATCGATGGTATCAGACATTTATACCGACTGTTTCAGAGTAGGGTCGAGCTTTTAGCTTGGTGGCCAAGCACAATCGGCATCAAAGCTATTCATTAAGGTGGCCACAGGATCAATTTCGTTCGTTGTGGATTTGCTTTATTTTCTGTTGTGTGTGTGTGTATATTTGGTTGGTATGTTTAGTCAATGCTGCGTTTGGTTGTCGTTCACATTTATTTCGAACTGTGGTCAACTATTTGGTCAAGTTTCGTTTCTGTCCCCAGCAATGTATATATGTATACACCAAAAACACCTCCACTTCACATGTTTATACCCTTCACACACAAACTTAATTTGTAACAATTTCAACCCTTGTAGAATGTGCATATTAGACAACGGCTGTACAAAATTTTATTACATTTTTATCCGTGTTATATTGAAATGTTTTTCATACTTTTCCTAACTAAAAACATTGTTTGGTTATAAAAAGTTAAAAAGATAAATGTTAATTATGTATTTTCATTGTGCTTGCAGATGTAGCTTTATTATGATTATTATAATTTTGTTAATTATGATTATAGTGCTTTTAAAACAAACATTTTGCAGACATTAGAGTAAACAAGAAAAAGTTTATACAAAGTTACAATTGCGACATTTTACAGTTATAAATGACTTTACTTTCTAAAGTGAAAATATGTATATCTCACTATAATAATACCCTTGTTTTTACAGTGTTTTTTTCTACAACTTTGAAAATGTAGTTTCAGAAAAAATGATAATTGTCCTTGTGGAAGTTTACAGTCGTTACATCTGTTAATTTCTAATTTTATACGAATTGAATTCATGTTAAAACATGAAAAACATTGAATTTACTGCACAATTAACCCGAAAATATTGAATTTTTATTCAACTCTTACATAAACCCGAAAGTAGTGTTATAATAACGCTAACTATAACAAGAGCTTTTAGCCCGAAAGACATTTTATGTTCGTGCGAAATATAATAGTGGGTATGTTACTAGAAAATGCCATTGTTTCAGACTTGCCTGAAGGAAGTATCAGCCAACTAGACGTGGAAGGTTCGCAAACTTCAAGTCTTGAGGCTGAAAGTTTGGCAGGATGCCAAATACAAGCTCTTATTTTGACCAATAACCAATTGCAACATGTTGCAGATCGTGCATTTAGGTAAGTAAAACTAACATTCAAATATTTACTATATATTGTGAATGTATATTTACTATTGGAATTTCTGTTTTCATTTTATTTGTAAACATATAGATTGATTATTCATAGTAACAAAGAAATTAATTCGTATAATATATCCAATTTGCAATTTTAGCATAACATTATTATTGATTAATATATTCACATATTTAATAAATTAATTCAGTAGCATCCATTAGCAACTAAGTATTATTTATTGAAATATGCCCAATTGTATTATATTTGGTTAATTACAAAATTTATATGCAATTCTAGGCAAAGTCCTATCAAATAATAATTAAATGTATATAAATGTATTCGTTAAAAATTAATTCAAATGCAAATTTTTTTTAAATCATTTATACAGTGATAACGTATTATTTGGATATCATTAAAGTTCTTTAGATATATATACTGTAACTATATAGTTACAATTCAGTTTAATTGTAAAAGTTAAGCTATTGTGTATACAGACTGGGGAAGACTTAAAAGCATCACTTAATTCTAACACTGTCTTGTAAATAAAGTTTCATAAACTTGAACTGCGCTTAGTAATTGATAATTAAGTAGTTAAAGAAGAAGCGACACCCGAACATTCACAAAATGTCACAAGCTTTTGGGAATTCTGTCTCTTATATGGCCCTCCTATTCAATTATTCAATGCAATAGTTTAAGTTTCTGGTGCTAACAAAATTCTCGCCTATATACTGCATAATAGCTAAAATGTAAATTTGATTTAAATTTTTTTTTTTTGAATAAAAGTGCCTTGTAGCTTGTAGCGCTTTATTCAATTTGTATACCTTGTTGGCTATGAGAACCCATTTTAGGTTGTCTTAATAAAATTTATTTCCGTTCAATGTTGAACCTACATAAAACTTTTATTGGAAATACGGTTTTTTAAAAAGAATAAACTATAATAGTAGTGATTTACTGACAGGTTAAGTGTATATTAACTGACACTTATTTTCCTATTAATTATTTACGGCAATTGCAATTTACATTAGAATGATTAGTTTTTTGTTTAATGTATATAAATTCAATATTATATAAAATGTTTACAAACTTGTGTATATAGGGCACATTAATTTTAATATTATAATGTTGTTTGGAAGTTATGTCAGTGATTGTGTATTTACAAAGTAATTAATTAAATTACTTTCCGAAATAATTCACAAGTTGAACTAGCAATTAACATAAGCGGCTTTAAGCACACAAACAAGTGAACATTTGCCTTTTTTGTGAGTCTATACATATATGTATATTGCAAATGGTAATTACAATTTAATTTGATTTCATTATTCGTTTCTAATTATAGAGAATTTTATAAACCTTGAAATAAAAATCCAACTAAATATACCTATCAGGTGCATATCTAGACGAAAATTAATTAATCAAAATATATAAATATTTATAAATTAAATACATATTAATACTAGCTTGAAATTACATAAAACTGACACTATAAAGTACTCTAAAGTATAAACACATTAAACAAACAAAATACTAAAACATATGCACCTATAGAATAGACTATAGATGATATATCTGTTATTATTTTCTCTCAAATGAAAATTTCTGAAATGTATACATTACAAGCATTTTCATACTTTATTTTTAAACAATAAATTTGCATATACAATAATTCACTACTGCATGAATAAAAGCTATAAGTATATTATATACGAACTCTAAAAGCACAACAAATACACTGTGTGTATTATTCATCATCATTTATTTCCATTTTACTTAAAAAAAAATAAAATTTATTATATCCAAATGAATTTGTATTACGTCTTTGTGCCAGCCGAAACTATATAAATATAATTTATGTTGTTAAAGTGTCAAACTGTTATTGTTCACTTGAGCAACAATTTTAGTGACAGTCAGGCTATACTGAAATTAATCTAACTTTTCAAATTGCTTTATAAATTCAGATGCATTGACATTCAAAATTATATTAATTCACCTCCATTTGGAAAACTTCTTAGAAAAAGTTATGGAAATGTTTTTAAATCAGTTCTTTATTAAAAAAAAGAAATTATAATAAAAATAATGAAAGTTACTTTTTTCCTTTTTCGTACAACAAAGTAATATGTAAAAGAGTTTATCGAAAAAGGTATGTCTTTAATGATATCCTAATACGAGTATGTATAAAGAGGGTGCCTATTGTGCGGTTGGTGGTGTTATTTTCATCATTTTCCGGTTCTTTTTATCACCTTCACATATTAGGTGATTATACATGGTAATATGTCTGTTCCAGTTCGCTGTGGAAAAGCCTCACCTCGTTGGATCTGAGCTATAATCATCTAGACAGTGTTCCTTTCGTCGCACTCAAAGAGCTACGGAGTCTGCAGTGGATTAATTTGCACGGGTATGTAGTTTACAAAGGTAGCCCCTTCTTTCATTTTTTAAAAAAGAAAATATAAAGTGTAGGTTTTTACGTATATACCTATACATATTAACATATACATATATACATTTGCCAACGTACAAAATAACTGTTTTCTTTATATTTGTTCAGTCGTAGTGTTTTATGGAAAAAATATCATTTACATAAATTGCTTAGAAGAAAATTGCAAAAGTCTATAAAGGCAGCTACAGTGCTAACTCAAAAGAAATATCACTAAATACCTGCACTTTTAAAAAATAATAGATTTGCATTTAGCATTTTCCAAAATAAACAGTTTTATTTTAAAAAAAGTACACAATTGTTATACATAAATAATTCTTTCAAATTTATTAAAGTCGTTAATGCATATTTTGTCTGAAGGATACATTTAGAGTTATGATGGATTTATGTATAAATTAAACACATACGTTGTTTTTTTACAAGACTAATTAGTCTAATGTACTTAACTTCCAAATTGTACATTTTTTTGAAGCCCAACATTTATTAGCACAATGTACATGCAAGAAAATATGTAATATTACTTTTAATATAAAAATGATTTGACCCGAACTGGATATGTATCAGTTTAAATTAGAAAACGTATACTGAAACGCAAATTTTGAATTTAAATACTGTAATTAGATGTAAATGAAAAATAAGTAAATACCCAGTTTGTATGCGTTAAAAAAATCAATTCTAGAACACACCAAAACCAAAAACAACTTGTTGTAATATAAAACGTATAAAGAAAATTAAATTATGCATTTTTTTATTTAAAAAAATAACGGTCTATTTAATTTTCATTCCCTAACGGATTATAGTGATTAAATTCAAAACTCGAGTTCACTTAACTTACAAATTTACTTTTTACGAAAATTATGAATAGCGTATACTTTATCTTACATAATGATTACTTTAACTTGTTATTTATTAAACAAATGCCATTCAGGTCTACTCTGAAAGCTTTAGTTAAAATTTTGAAAGGCAAACACATGGTTAAAAATTTTAAACACTGAGTTTAACAGAGTTGCCATTATTCTTATAACTTCTACAAGTTAAAGTGAGTTAATAGTTTATATGTATAAATTTATTTAAACCAATAGATATACTTACCTATTTGATGATCGATTGCGATTTACACAAACATTCACTCACTAATATACATATGTATATATACATAAACATTTCACTTGAATTTATTATTTAATAATAAATAAAATTTTATAAATAATGCACTGCATTCCACAGCTCATGTTTCGTTAAACACATTGGCTATAAAACTAGTTAATATATAGAAATAGATATAATTAAAGCAGGTAGTTATATATTAATCAACAAAAAGCTTGTTTTTATTTTTCAAAACCTGAATCACACAAACTGCGATTTAGGAAATTTTTTTAACAAAATTTTTATAAAAATAATACAGTGATAAAATTTCCTAATTAAATCGAATCTGAAAGGATCGGAAAAAATGGTTACAATATAAAAGTATTAACTAATTTTCCTCCTTTTATTTAATGTTATGAATATTATTCTCATTAACGTTTTAATGGTAAGTACCGTTAAAACAGTATATTTTAACGGACTGGTTAAAATTAACGGAGGCTTACAGACTATTCCGATTATTCGTTTAAATTTACTGTATATAAAGGTAATGGGCGAATCCGTTCCTGTGTGTTCATTTCCAAGAAAGTTTCTTCAATTTGTAAACGACAAACTGAGAAAACAGCGTAATTGTACTTCTCATTTATAAAGTAATGACATTTTTAATCAACATTAAGATTAAAGCAAATTATATTGCGGTAAATTACAATCTTAAAAGCATCTCCATACCACACATATATGGATGCTTTTGTCTTACACAAGATGACATTATATATAATAAATACAATTCCGTAATAATGGAAAGCTTTTCAGTATATTTCACAAAGACTAAAGCTTTTAAAACCACATATATATAGTATATAAGGTAGTATAAGAAAAACGAACTAAACTAATTTGTTTTGTCTTATTCAACATTTAAGAACGCGGCATATAATAGGCGTATATTTAATTAACTTTGTGTTTTTGTATTTAGTAAAATTGTAGCAAAGCCCTTTGCTGTGGCAGAGGAGAGAAAAAGAAAAAAGACGATTAGTGGTGTTTTTATTCGAAGTGTAAAATACTTGAGAAGGGTTTCTGTGAAACAACTCTTTAATTTTTTTATATAAAAGCAAACCGTTTCTGAATACAAAAAAAATGTATAAAGACTATAAATTGGTTTAAATTGCCCATTAACGATGCACACTTTTTAATATACATGTATATAATAATTTATAGAGTACCAAAAAGGGAGACAAGCAAACTTTTTAATTTTATTTTCAAATGAAAAGGGTTAGTTTGATGGCATGGATTGTGTAAAATATTTTCGGAAACCATCTCTGCGGGAAATATTTGTCTTTCAGATATTTATAATCCTCTATTTTATAAAATGAATGCAACTAAACCCAAACAAATTCAATTCCACTAACTTATAATCCATGTTCATCATACTTTTATTTTGTTTTTCGTTAGGTATTATATTATATAGACGGTCGTACAGAATTAGTTTTTTCTTTTTTTATCGAAATCATCCTAATTCAAAAGGAAAATTTTCTAATAAAAATAGGAAGGATATATTATTGAAAAACACCAGTGCGAATATAAACTTCACTCTGTCGCCTTTCTGCTTGCGTGAAAAACTTTTTAAATCCGCACATTGAAGAGTGAATTTCAGGGAATGGAAAGACACAACAAAATGCTCAAACTTGCACACAAAACACTGGCTAGATCCATCGCCTTTATATATTCAAAACTTAAAGTTAATCGAGGTTTAATATGATTTTATAATGGTTATTGATTTTACTTGGAGCAGTTATGAATAAATGGTATTGGGATATTGTACAATGTATGAGATGTACCACCGTTATTAAATCATTCAAATTGAATGCAATTATTAATTGTAATATGAATGAACACTATATGCTATCAACTGGAATGTATATCAAAGTTCAAACATAACGTTTAATTTTGAATTTCTAAAATTAATTAATTCACTTGTATTCACATGACTTCTTGCCATTTTCCTGCACGTATAGGTATACATAATATAATATAAAGTATATTACCCACCAGTAATTTTTCTGACAATAGGGAACTTTTCCGTATACTTTTTTTCATAATTACAATCGATGGAATATGTGAGCATATGCAAATTTATTTTTATATGAAACCTTTAAATGATTTTTCAAATAATGTAGAAAAATTAATAAAGTTCGTATATTTCCACTCACACACAAAAATTAAATCTCTTCACTGCTATAATATATATATGTATGTACTCATCAGAAAATAATAAAATCTTTTATTCCATATAACTTAAATTAAAATTTTTTTCGGTAGAGGAAAATCGGGCTTTAAGAATTTTTAATGTACAAACAGAAAAATCAAACCAATAAAAGAAAAACTGTCTAGAAAAGTTTGTGTCGAACAATATATTTTTAATTATTTAATGGATGTCGCCGGTTTTATCTTCATAAATATGGCTTCCCTGAACAACTGTTTCAAAATGAGTTAATAATGAATATTGTTCTTCATAGTCTCTATATTTAATGTTGACTATTTATAGTGTTAATAAAGAAAATGGCACAGTTTATTCATAAAACAATAGGGGCGTTTTCTAACAATGTCAACATTTTTTTATTGTTTAAAATATTCATGACAGACAAAAACATTCCCTCAACCTTGTACATACACTTATTCACGTATATTTGTATATGCCTATTTCTCCATTCTAATTGCTTGAAGCACTCGAAAGTCCTATACAAACGTAGAACGAAAAAAAAAACAGCCAAATTCACTGACATGAATCATAAATAAAGCAAGAAGAAGCCGTTTTATATTTTATTGTTCAACGTTTGGCCACGGGGGAGGCATTCATTCAACTAGTGCCAAACCAACAACCACTAGTCGATTGTGTGGTCTCTTTTCTCTTCTCTGTATATCATATATGAAAAACTTGAAGTGTGTATGATAATAAAAAAGAATTATTATCACATACCTAGTAAAAGCAGTTAACTTTATAAAAAAAAATGTAAAGTATTCATACACATGCATAAAAATCGAAACATAAATAAATTTTTCGTTGAACATCAAGGGGACCTAAAGTTGGAAAATGAAAAATGCTTTTACTTTGCTTTCTCTTAGCACAAAAACCAACATTTCAGGATTAAGGATTTTTTTCTTACTTCTTATCTGCTATTTACCCACCTAAGAAAGTTTTGTATTAGAATGCTAAGAGAGAGAGTTCTAGGTTTTACGAGTTTAGAATAATTGAATGACTTTATGGAAATTTATGGAAAATGTAACTGTTATTGTAAAATGTTTGTATTTTCTTTAACATAATAACAAAAATAATTTAAGCACAAGAAAGTGGGGAAACGGTGATTTACATAGAAATTATTCAAGAAGTATATTTCAATGAAAATGAAACGTTTAATTATTTTCCATTTATTTGGGATCATTTTCAAATTACGAAATATTTATTTTTTTTGTATATGGAAGCTAATTTTGACTGTAATTGAAATCATGAATGAAATTATTATCTTGAAGGAATGTGGTAGGTTAGTAACATTAGTGACTGTAGTATTTACTTTCAAGTGTTACTGAAACTAAGTTAAGAACGTCATACACTGAATATACATTTAAAATGAAACAACATTTCTAATTACAAGTACTCATACTATGAATTTCAAATTGATCAATAGATATGTATAGGTAAACTAATAAGAGTAGTTGAGAAGTTTTGAAGCAAATTTTGAATCTATACAAATAGAACTATGTGATAGCAGAAAATGAATATTAAATTGCTATAGTGTACCTACTTCAGAAATTAAACAGATACATACATACTATTTGTCTTTATTCATTATTCATGGTTTAAATATTTCATGGATCACAAGTATAAAGTAGGTTTCTCTCTGTGCAAAGATGTGAAATTCTAAACTATATAATATACCTATGTATGAAATGAAGGTGGTTACATTTTACTATGCCAAATCGAGATAAAATGAATGAATGTTTAATATTTAGAGATGAAGATGAAACGTAAAATGAATATGTTATAATAATATTTTGCTTTTGTTTTATATACATTTATATAGAAATGGAATATCATCAATAAATGGAGATTGGTCCCATATGAGAAACACAGTGGCGACATTGTTTCTTGGAGAAAATGACATCACCGAGATTCCAATTGAACCAATGTCCGAACAAATGTCGAATAAAAATGTGCACGGTTTGCGTCAATTCAAGTCCCTCATTTGGCTGAATTTGGACGGAAACAGAATATATAAAATCCATAAGCACTCTTTGCCGCTCACTCTTCAAACTGCCAGTATATCGCATAATTTGATTGAAAACTTTCCACTCGACGTGATCGCAACTTTACCTCATTTGCAATGGCTATATTTACGTGGAAATCACATCAAGACGATACCAGAGCACACATTTTCAAGAAAATTATGGCTAGAAAAAATCGATTTAGGTGAAAACTATTTGAAAACTTTACCGAAATTCCTGTTCAATAATTCTGTTTATATAAGAGATTTAAATTTGGCATTTAATGATTTTCGTACATTGACTGGTGAAAGTTTTTCTGGATTGCAAAGTGGAAAAATAATTTTGTCGTATAATTTATTAGAAAATTTGGACATACGTGCATTTTATGGTATTGATAATACTTTGGAATACTTAGACTTTGACCATAACAACTTAAAGCACATACCACAAGCTGTGAGTCAACTAAAATCGTTGAAATATTTGTACTTGTCGTCAAATTTACTAAGTGAAATACCAGAACAGGCTTTTGAAAACTTTTGCAGTAGCTTAAAAGCGTTAAGCTTAAGCGGAAATCATTTAACAAGAATTCCATCAGAAGCATTACAAAACTGTTCGAAGATTTCCCATTTTAATATAGCATTTAATGAAATTTACGAAATTGGTGAAAATGACTTTACTAATTGGGGATATAATATAAAAAGTTTAATATTAGGCAATAATCGTATTACAAGTTTAAAAAGTCAAATATTCGCCGAACTAAACGAACTGAAAGAATTAAGTCTAAGCTTCAATCCTTTAAGAATTATCGACACAGATGCTTTCGTCGGTTTGCAAAGCTTAGAAAGTTTAGAAATATCTTTTGGGTTGGATCGTGACGATCTGCCCTATGAAATTTTCAAACCGTTAACAAACTTAAAATGGCTTTCCATCGACCACAATAACTTCAATATGGTGGCGGATGGTGCATTGGACACACTTAGTGAACTCATGTATCTGAATGTCGAATCGAATAAAATTCAATCATTGCCAATCAACCTTCTAAAGCCTTCGATTCATTCAAAATTAAAAGATGTACGTTTTTCAAACAATCAAATTACATCCATCCAAACTGACACTTTTCGTTCCTTAAATAACTTAGAAACCATTTTGCTGTCGAATAATAAAATTCGATCTATACAGAAAGAAAGTTTCACTGACCTACCAAATCTTAATAAAATCATTCTGTCCAACAACCTTTTGACTAACATTAATCACGCTGCATTCTCAAACTTACCAACACTAACTGAATTAGATTTACAAAACAATTTGTTAACTGAAATTTCATTTGTATATTTTGCAAATGTAACAAGTCCATTACGTTTAAATTTACGAAGGAATCGTATATCAGAATGTAATTCAGATCATAAAATATTAAATGTTGAAATATTAGATTTACGTTATAATAATTTAGTACGTGTACCTAAATGTCTAGAAAATACAGCACAATTAAAGAAATTACATCTTGATTTTAATATAATTAGTTCATTGGATCATAATAGTTTTATGCATTTAACATCATTAGAACAATTAAGTTTACAACAAAACAATATTATGTTAATTAGTAGGAAAGCATTTTTCGGTTTACAAAATTTACAAACATTAGATTTATCAAATAATTTAATAAGTCAATTACATTCTAGTCAATTTTCAAATATGCCAAAATTACGTATATTAAATTTAAGCGGGAACAATATTAATTATTTACCAAAGGAAATATTCGACAATACATTAATAGAAATGTTAGATTTAAGTTATAATTCATTTGCTGTAGTACCAAGTTTAAGTTTATCAGATGTTGGACTTACATTAAGGCATTTATCTATGGCATCTAATAATATAGAACACATCGACATTACTACCTTTCCGCACATTCCGTCTTTGCAATTCTTGAATTTAAGCAATAACAAACTAACTATACTGCCCGATAATGTTTTCACTAGTTTGGGACTACTTCATACACTTGACCTTAGTTCGAATCCTTTACGTGCCAACTTCAAGGAACTATTTCATTATGCACAAAGTTTGAAACGTCTTAACCTGGCTAATTCAGGCATTACATCCACCCCACACCTTCCATTACCCAACTTGGTACACTTGAACCTTTCACACAATCACATCGAAGCCATTAACAAGAATTCTGTACAAGAATTGTCCAAATTGAAACTTTTGGATTTAAGTCACAACGAGCTGTTTCAAGTGCCATCACACTTGTGGATTCATTTACCATTATTGAAAACATTGGACCTATCTTACAACCCCATAAAGGAAATACTTTCAGACAGTTTCTATGGCCTACAGAATTTACAAGAACTAAATATAAAACACTTGAGATACTTGAATCGTTTTGAAAGTAAAGGTTTATTACAATTGAAAGTGTTATCATCATTGTCGATTCAAACATGGCCAAAAATTGATCATTTCAGTGAACAATTTTGTAATTTATTGTCGCATTTGGATCAAATGCGCATTTTAAAAATTTATTTTATTGAAGACAAATTGGATGAACAATTATTGTGTGTTACAAATAGGAAAATACGACATTTAGAAATTACTGGACGAAATCTTAAATATATCGATAGGGATGCTTTTGCCAGATTTACTCGCAATCCAGATTTAGTGTTAAAAATCACTGGAACGGAAATTGAAGAACTTCCACCTGGACTGTTTTCAAACATGTATAAAATTTCGTATCTTACCATAGATTTAAGAAATAACTTGTTAACATATCTAAGTCCGGAAATATTTTATGGTAATTCAACAACATGGAAAAATGTTGGAACTACATTAATATCCGGTTAGTTAAATCCATATAATTGTAATACGAATTTTTATTTTTCTTATCAATATTGTTACACAGGTGGCTTAAGTATATCGGACAATCCTTTCCGCTGTGGATGTCATTTGGCGTGGCTGGGCCATTGGCTAAGAAGATGGACACGGGAGAGTCTGCAAACACATAATGCTCCTGTAGAGGCAGCTATTCGCGTCCATGAAATGGTTAAAGAAGCCACTTGTACTGATATTACGTCCGCTGCAAGAATACCAATTGTACAACTTCCTCCAGAAGATATGAGTTGTCATGCTAGTGCGTTAAGTGAAGCGCCAAATTATAATAAAACTTCTGTGATGATTTTTTCTATATTATTTATTTTTAACATTTCTTATAGTTATTTTTACATTTAAGACAAGTATATATAATAGAATCTTCCATGTATTATTTATTTTATAATGTTATAAATACTGTAAAATTCTGTTTTGATATAAAAAATTGAGAAAAAAAAGATAAGAATTAATATTTAACTAATATTGTAAATGTAAATTCTGTAAATAAAAATTAAATTTACTATTATACATATCATAAATGCCCGTTTTAGATGCTAGGGTTAATTTTTTTATGTAAAATGACGATGATGAAGTGTTTGCTCAAAAAAACAATGAGAGATATCAAACAAGAATTATAGAAGAATACTATTCACATGATTTGTTTCTTAAGAACAAGAAATAAAATTTTGTAATGTTTAATAAATATTATCTCTTGTTAAATTAGTGGTTTTGATTTAAACTCTTTGGAAAAAACGATGCATACATTAAAACATATATGTTCTGTTAAGTCAAATATGTACTTTGAAAACTTGCAACCAGTGTAATTGCAATTGCAAATTGGGTTGTTTGAATCAGCTAACTCTCGTGTAATACTCTCTGCTTGAACAATCTTTGCTAATATTAAACTGTGAATTTCATAATTAATACGTATCCTTTCCACAATAAAACTACAATGACATTTCATGCAGGTGATAATCAATAATAACACATGTAATTATCTTGAAACTAATCATCTGTTAATAATTACATTTATGATGAATATAACATGTACTTAAGTGCTAAATTTATTTATTAATTTCTATAATATTTAAATTTTAATTGTATCGTTTGTAGGCGTTTCTCAGATTAGAAAATCACAATGAAAATAATATCTACATATGGAATAATACATTTAGAATTATTAGGAATAACCATTTTATATCTTTTTGAAGTACATAAAAGAGGATATCGATCTTTATGTTTCGAAATAAACAGAAACTAAATTTTTAATAATTTTAAAAAAATCAAAAAAAAAAGGAGTAAAAATAAGAGCAATCTATTATGTGCTTGTCAAACTTAGATATGGCCCCAAATTATAGTTTTCGACAATTACGACCTTTGACGAATGTTTAAGAGATGGCGAAACGTTCTCTACCCTTTTAGAGTCCTCTATAAAGTATATATGTATTTAGAGTCTTTATAAAGGACTCTATACCCTTTCTTTAATTTTATTATTTTTGTTTACAATTACATATATAATTAATAATTGTCAATAACATATTCTGTACGTCATATTGCAATACATTGCGATCATTTATGAAATAATTTCAATTTTTGTGAAAAATTATCATTTTTAAATAATACTTGTTTGAAAATTTTGCTTAGTATTTAGTAACAAAAATCAATTATCGGAAATTTGTAAATTGTAATATATTTTTCGATAAAGTAAATAAAATAGTATCATATACTATACAAATAAAGCGTAAATACTTTCGGTATTTTTTAAATTATACGATTGTAACAATGTCTGGTCAAAAAGTGGCTGTGGTAAGGCCGTTGGATTAAATTTTTCTTAATGAATTATTTATTGTAATAATTTACAGGTTACCGGCGGAAATAAAGGCATTGGATATGCAATTGTAAAGGGTTTGTGCGAAAAATATCAAGGTGTAGTTTATCTAACAGCTAGAGATGTTCAACGTGGCCAAGAAGCTGTTTCAAAATTAAATCAATTGGGTTTTAAACCCAAATTTCATCAATTGGACATTACAAACAATTCAAGTATTGAGAAATTAAGAGATTATTTGAAAACTACTTACGGTGGATTAGATTTATTAATCAACAATGCTGCCATAGCTTTTAAGGTAATAGAGATTAAATTACTTCGAATTGTATTTAATTTTATCATTTACAGCACGACGCAAAAGAGCCTTTTGGCGAACAAGCAGAAACAACAATAGCTGTTAATTATACAGCTACTCTCAATGTTTGTGAGAACTTATTCCCAATATTACGTGAAAATGCTAGAGTTGTAAACATTTCCAGTTCAGCTGGTCATTTATCCAGAATTCCATCGCTTGAATTACGGAAAAAATTAAGTGATCCAAATCTAACTATTCCAGAATTAAGTCAACTCATGCAGCAATTCGTCTCGTAAGTCTCAAATAAACGTAACTGTTTACATTTTAATTGAAAATCAATTTAGATCTGCTAAAAATAATAAAAGTAGCGAAGAAGGATGGGGCAATTTTGG
>SSSI01007326.1:0-13038 GCA_004796505.1 Oryzaephilus surinamensis | reverse complement strand
GGCAAGTTTTTTAAATGTTTCTTAATTGGTTAATCATAAATTGATCGCAATCGTTAGACATGTTTGACGATAATAAATATAGACTGAGTGACTCACGGTGCGACTCATAGTCTTTTAGTTGAGGAAAATTCTCGGGAAAATGTTTTACTCATTAGAGTTGAAGCCTGAGTTGTTTTGAAAGCACCCAGTTTTGAAAATTGGTCTAAAGTAATGTTTGTTTTTAACAAATCTTTAAAATTTACATATACATACAATAGTTATTTGTGATACAAGTGCGGAAAGAAAGTATTTGTAAAATTGAGATTATTTTGAAAAACGAGCCGGAGGCGAGTTTTTCAAAGGCGAGATTTTGCAAATATCTTTCCGCCCGAGTAAAACACAAGATTTTTTGTAACAAACATTCGAATTTATTTAATTTTTTTTTTAATTATAAAATTAATAGTTGCTCGAATTTAAGGATATTTTTTTGGTTGGTAACGAAACAACGATCGCTGTCAATCATGACAATTATACTGTCAATGTCAGTAATTGCCACAATTGCACTATAAACTTTAATTTTAAATAATTAAAGAAATATTTCTTTGTTGATTTATTTAGTGTATCGTGTATTATTATAAAATAAGGTGAATTAAAATATTGTTTATGCTATTAATGAGATGGGCGCCACAACAAAATTGACACATGATTGACACACTTTAGAATTCCAGCAACCTGCGATTTGTTTAGTCAGTACCAACATTGTTTTTTCTTATAACTGCGATCGTACAGTAATAACCCCTATTACTGTACGATTTTTGAGTAAAAATTACTAAAAATCGTTTGGTAATGAGACCAAATTAAAACTAAATAGAAAAAACTATTTTCTATTTGTATTTACAAATAAAATGAGAGCTTACGTTGAAATTGTACTAGTTAATATACATGTACCTACATACGAGATGTATACGTACATACCTACATGGTGTTAAAGAATAACGTCAGAATATTTCATAGCGTTATTCCTGACTTGATTTTAAAAAGATAGACCTCATAAACCTTAATTCCAAAAATATTCATTTTCAAGGTACAGGGTGCCAATTATTTAAAAAGTAAGCTTTTTATAATTATTATTACAAAAAAAATAGTAGATACAAAAATAAAGTTTTGCACACAAATGTAAAGCTATACGTTTTCATAGGATAGTGTATTTGTATGGTAGAAGTACTGTGTAAAAACTAGCGGTAAGCGGTAACGTAATTCGTTAAGAACTACATATATACCGTATTACCGTTCTCAGTGGTAGTATTTAAATATACGCGTGTTTATTAATGTTAATATTTTGGTACCTTACTACGCAATTTTATACTAAATATAAATATAAATATAAATATAAATTTTACTTAAATGTATAATTTAGGGTTGGTTTATGCCGGCATTTTAATGGAGCTTGGAAGCGTTCTTTTTTATTGTTTCAATCGATGGAGTATGTTAAAATAAGGCCCTCTGTGAAAAAAGTTCGTCTCAAAAGTTTCTCAAAAAATTTAAAAAAATTCTTAAAGTTTGAATTTTTTGCTCGTGACGTACAGAATATGTGTGACGTCAAAATCTTGGTATTGGTGGTATTTGACATTGAATACAATTCGATGTTTACGTTTTTAAGGTCGCTCATTGGCTCTAACATTTTGTACGTCATCAAAACTTCTTTAGTGAATAACAAGAGAACGGATGGACGTAGAGAGGAAGTGATTTCGCTAAAAATCGTAAAAAAAATCTAGTTTCATGTGTTGTGATTAAAAGTGCAAAATTACAATATGCTTCCAAGTTCCATTTATATTTAGTTGTAAATTTAGAATTTTGCTGTCAAAATACTTTTTAAAATATTTTAAATTAAAATATAATTGAATTAAAAAGTTTTTATATTAATAATTCAACAATTAAATTTAAATGTATGTAATTAACTAATTATATTTTAATTTATACTGAATTCAGATAGGGATGAAAAATCGTCCATCTTGAATTATGACGTTTTTTAAAATTATCCAATAATTGTTACATTTGTCACCTTATAACCTTGCTTTCGATCAATAAAATTTCAAAAATTAAATCACGTGGAAGCTGACCAATCACATTTTTTTCATCCCTAAATGAAAAAAATATTATGTTTTATTTTTAAAACATTGTAAAAAGTATTTTGACAGCAAAATTCTAAATTTACATCTAAATTTAAATTAAAATGCCTGCATAAACCAACCCTTAAAATTGCGTTATTGAAAAATAAAAATATAACCTGTCAACCGGACTTAAACCAAAACCTAATCTAATTGACTGTTGTAGTGTGGAAACGGTAAAAGCTAGCAGCTAGCTAGCTTGTACCAACCAGGAAAAACCTTCTTTATACAATTAAAAAAAGTTATTGTTAGGCACATAATAAAAATTTTAAGAAAAAATTTAGTATGATAACAAATGTGTAGGTACAGTTATTCATACAGATGTATAATGTATACAGAGTGTTATGATGATTCTAAAAATAAAATGAAAAATATCTTTTTCTTCCTGAAAGAAAAGTTGGTTGCCCTAGATGGCGTTACCTTAGCAAATACCAAAAATCTAAAACTGGCAATGAATAAAAAAAAACTGAATATTTTTTGTCTTTACCATTTTTTATTTAGAGGAACCGTTCCAAAGTTATAACCCACCCATATTCCATACATTTACAAAACTGAAATAAATTAAATAAAAATTAAGGAGTAACCCTAAATTTATTTATGTGATTGTATAAAGAAACACACGCGGATTCCAAAAATAAAATAAAAAATATATGGTTCCATTTGAAAAAAATGTTGGTAGCCCGGCGTTACTTTAATAGATACCCAAAAATCCATATCGGTTAAAACATGCAGAAAAATTTACCAAAGACTTGCACTTTTCCGTTTTCAATTAAATTAGCCGTTTAAAAAATATTTGCATTATTCCTTACTTATGCCTCACACTGTATATATATAAATACACATATACATATATTGTTTATGATATTACACTGCAAAGATAATAAACTCTTATGATGAGTTCCAACAGAATCTCTTGTTTTGATATTGTTTCCAAGAATTCGTGATATCTTAAATTGTCCTACTTTCGTACCATTTGATTGTAAATAATCAAAATGGCAAGCCAATTTATATAGACTCTTATGGAAATTTATTAGTAGTTATCCCATGTGTGTTTTTTTCGATATATTTAACATTGCACACTGTATTCTGGGTGTGAGTGTGTGTGTATGTGGGTGGATCGTATACGACTGCTTTTAAAAGATAGCAAAATGTCACTTGAGTGTGCATTCAGCCGACTGCAGAAAACCATCATAACTCATAAAATTATATAATAATATACGAAGAAAATGTTGTTTATAAGAATAGAATGGTACTTTCTTTCAAGGACGATATTATTGTTATTGAAAAGAACCTTCAGATGATATTTTCTTATTTAATATCTCATCTCAAGGTTAACTTTGAGCAGCATAATTGTATCCTTGAGGACAATGATTTTTCAAAGGGTCAGCTTAGTCAATAAGAATTTAATTTGAAATTTATTTCAATATTAGTTTAATTGCGAAAAGTTGAAAGTCTAGGAAATAAACATTAATTTTTAAAAAAAATTATACTTTATTTTTAAATTTGGTACCTATTGTCTGTGACATGAAAGTTAATCGGAGCGGCAATAAACAAATGGCCGTAGTTTTCACTTATCTATATTCTATAAAATCTTATAAGCATCCCAAATAAAATTTTGGTATATAGTTAATAATAAATCTAAACGTAATAATTATTTACTGACTAATATTGACCAGTAACCAAAAATAAACCACGCCTACGCCTTCCATGTCGCTGCAATCCAGTGTTAAAGCTCGAACGTTGTTAATATGCACATTACCTATTTTAGATAATCTAATAAAAGAAGCTTAAGTGAGAGAATGCGGAATGCGGATTAATACCACACCACATGACACTTTTATAGAAACCATATCTGCGGTAGGGAAGAAATTTCACAGGATGGTGTATTAAATCTCTTCCTTTCCGTACCCAAAAATTCTGACTAGATGGACTATAAAAAATATTATTTAAAAAATTCAATCCAATTTAATGGAACCTAATCTAACCTAACTTAATATTTAATATAGATATATGTATTTGATTGTATCGTGCTTCTTAATCTATGCATTATCTACAAACTTAGTTCATCTCCGCTGATTAATTGATTTTCCGCATTTTAAAGGTAACAGAACTGTTGCTGTTAGTAATTATACAAAATTTCATGTTCGTCACCTCAGCCAACAATTACATGTGATATGAGACATTTCTTATTTTACTGGACTAGGCCTGTAGTCTACTATTTTTTAACAATTTTATTTGCAGAGATATGGGGCATTTTCTAAGGCAATACCATCATGTTCCAATTTTGACATAAAAAAATCTTAGTCAAAGCTCGATTAACTTTACTCACAACAAAAAAATTACAATCTTTTATCTTTAATGGTTTTCCCAATACAGCTATTAAGGTCCCACCTAAAAAAATATCCTCGATATATAAAGTATTTTTTTATTTTCAAACAAATAATATTGAAATATTAATGTAGATATATATATACATATATATATACTTAATAGGTAATAGTATGCTTTGCAAATGTAGCAAAAATAATATGAACGATTTAAGTCGTAAAAAACTTCAATATCCATTATAGTAGATGGAGCCAAATATTTACGTGTTACAGATTGCAGAAGTATACATGGTCCATTTCTACAAGAAAAAAAGCCTTAATGTCTAGCTTGAGAACATTTTATAAAAGCAATTTAAATTTAACACCATATTTTCGTTGTTTTCAATGGTTAGTCTACTTAATGACAATAATGAAATAATAGAAATTTACTTCATATATAACAACGGCATACCAAACAAACTTTCAAAGTACGAAAAACTTATACACAAGTATCTCTCACTTAGGTAACTTTGCAATTTGTTGTTATATTCTTATATTTATAATGAACGTGCATCTTATTTTGTCAAGTATTTTATCAGAACAATAACAACAGTTATCATTAATTATACACATGCATACGTATATCTACATATATGTATGTACATATACATAGGTACATGCCTACAAACAATATAAAAAAATTTCAATTCTAGAACTTCTAAAATCTAATTCTGTAAAATCGTACTGTCACGCCAAAATGGACGATAGTTGTTTCCAGGCGAAGTCAGAATGGCTGTACAGCAAATTCTTTGTTTTTATATTATTTTACCTAAAGTTGTGTGCACTATTTTGGCGTGGCCTGTACATATAATTAACCCGACATATAATAAGCATAATATTAGAATATAGATGAGCAATCAGAACAATCACCTATAGGTGTTTGAGTAATATATTAAGGACTTATCTATGTATTTAGCTTGTGGTAAATTATTACCGAATATAATGAGAATGTCTATGGAAACAAATATGTTCACAAATGTATCTAAGGAAGTTATAAAGATTCCAAGGGAGTTATAAATTTAACAGGAGGCGACTGGTGAATAGAGATGTCAAAATATTTAAAAATAGAAGGATTAATTTTGAGACTATTTTTAAGGTAAAAGTTCCTAATTTCCTATTTAATTAAAAACATATCTTAATCTGTTGGTGGAGAAACCTACTTCAAAGTGTTTTTATTTTTTATATCATTTGCTATTTTTGTAAAATAGTTAGTAGGTAAAATAATTATTTAATTGGATTTTAAGTTATAACTTTAGTACTACTGTATACTAAGTAGGTATACAATTTACGGTAATATTATTAGCTTATACTAAAATTTAAATTATGTTTTGTCATATGTTTGGGCTCGCACAAATTAACTTTTAAATGGAACACTCTATTTTACATTTATTGTGAAGTCGACCATAAGTAATCTATGAAAAAACATTATTATTTTTAACTGTTTTATTAGAATAATTATAATTATAATTCTATAGTTCTATAATTCTAGTTATAATTCTTGATAATAAATACAATGTATTTTAATTATATTTTATGTGTTTTATTTTGGTATATTTTTTATCGAAATTTGCAACCATTAATAACCGTGCTGTAAAGACCTTAAGTACATATGTACATAAAAATATTTTATAAAAAATGTGTTCAGAAGGGCATGTAGAAAAAAAACAATATACTAGTGAAATATCATCAAGTTATTGAGTCCTTTTTAGCCTAGCCAGCAAGTAAAACCAACAACAGATGTGATTTATTTATAAGTACGACTTTTTGGATAGGCCTCTTGTTCATCTGGTTTGGGGTCAATTTCACGGTAATCGTGGTCAAAGAGATTGATATCAGACACAATTTTTCTCCCGTCGATGTCACCCACAACTCTTTTTTTACACAATTTTTTGCCTTGTATTAAGTATAGACTACAATTTTCGGTAAAATGGCCTTATTAATCTAGTTTTTTTTTATATTAAAAAGTATGATTTATTTTAGTTTTTTTATTTGACTAAGTAGCCACCATAATATTGCACAGATTTTGCTTTACTTTTCGAGATGCATGTTGTTGTCAGTATGAATAAAACAATTTTCTCTCTTTTCTTGAATAATGAAAAACACAAAAACTATTAAATACTCGTATAATGATTTGTTTGCTAAAATTTCCGCTTCTATATTTTTTCATTAAATTCGTATCTTTTAACTTTGCCTCTTTCATCTTTATTCGAAATTGGAAAAAAGAGAAAAATATTACTCGTAGAAGCGTATAAATCACTTTGTAGAACATAGTGAAACTTAATTCTATATTCTTTTTATGTACCTATTATGTGTGAACATTTTAATATACAATATGTAACTTTTATGTACAATTATGTACAATGTACATTATTATGTAATGTACAATTCTAAATTACATGTATGATATTGATATATGTTCCTATATTTAATAAAAAAGTCAGTATATTTACATAATTTTTTTCTGCATCATCTTGATGTAAATATTTTCATATACTCACATTATTTACAATTTAATATTAACAAAAATGTTACGTTTTTACATCTTCTAATAAAACATTAATTGATTGTGTAAATTTAATTACTATAGGAATTAATTTATTTTGGGCTTGGTTAACTCCGAATATCTGTTATAATAAGATGTAGTTACCAAGAGTATTACACAAAGAAAAGAGCTTCCATTTATTTAATACTTGAAAGTTTTCAACACAAACTCTTGCTCGGAAAATTTTTCTTTTATTTTCATGAACAAATGGGTTATCATGTAAAATCTACACGTGCAGATGAATTTTAAATATATTAAATATGTATTTCAGTTTATAACATCATTTATTTATTTTTATAATTAAGGATGATTTTAAGAGGGAAAAACTTCTAATCGAAAATCACCATTGAAGTACAGCACTTATTAGAAAATTCAAGTCTTCACATTTTAATTAAATCTCTTGTTTCTGAATTGTTAATTATCAGGTTTTCTAAATAAGTTTAATAAAAAAAAATTCTAAAGTAACAATTGAGGTAGTTCTGTTACAAGTTGTAACGGGTTGCATGTATTTTATTATTATGTTTGGCATTTAGGAAAACAAGTTTCTCTTTCAAAATCAATAAATTATATTGAAAGGGTCAACAAACTATAATTTAACCTTTATTGAAGATTTATATTTATTAAATTGTCTCGTTTTATATCACAATCAATTAATTTGCATGGTAATTTCGGCACAAGAAATATATTATGTTGGAATTCATTTTAATGAAAGGTATAATTAATTAATCAACTTAAACGATAAATATTTGTTTACTTTACATTTAATAAAAGCATTTTCAGCCTGATATTTTCGATATTTGATAATAGTAGGTAATAGTGTGTATGACTGGAATAACATTTTCTTTTAAATTATTACATATATGAGAATTGAATGAAAATTTATACAATGTGAAGAGCAATAAGAAACTAATATTAAATAAATCAAAGGTTTGAAGAAGTTCTTTCGAAAAAGACCGGGGCCACATACAACTTCAAAAGCAATTGAAGTTTTTTAATGATTATGGCAGATGATGCAGTTTAAATCACGATTTGGAAAAAAGCCAAAACAAAAAACTTTAAGATTATGAAAAACTCTTAAATTGTCTTTTTATCTGGTTATGTACCTACCAACATGTATAATGGTAGTTGACTTTTAACTGATATGTAGAAATTAGAAAACGTGGAAAAAATTCGTATTCCTTCTATGTGATTTATTGTTCCAAATTTTTTTTCTTTACTGCGTTTTCTTGAATTGTTAATGATATACATATACATATAAATGTAAAATAAAAAAATGTAGTAAAAACGATAGTACATATTTTGATATTTTTAAAGTTTTTAATTAACTTAGTTCACGCCACGACCTTGTCACAGAAAGTGAAATTTGTTACTTTTTAAAATATTATTTTTATGGTAGCTGCCTTTTTACTTTATTTAATTCGTCATAAAATTTAGGGTAAAATAATGTTATAAAAAAATATGTACTCATCATAAAACATTAATTTAATTTTTAAATCATAAATAAGTTTTATATACTAGACTTCCATAAAAAATATGTCGTGATGATGAGATTAAAAATTGTCAAGAGACATTTTTAGACTGACATTAATGAGTTTTTATTAACTTTCCATATAATATAATGTAGTACATATTTGTGAAAATTTTCACCCAAAGTATATTTTCTATAAGGTTAAATTTGACGTCTGTAGCTGGAGCCACAACATGAAATATGTTTCATTTTTTAAATATGCATTTAAATATTTTATAGTTTAAATAAAGCTATTGTACTAAAAACGTGTCTCTGTACATTTAGTAGAGACAAGAAACAAGAGACTTAGTACATTTACATGTTCTAAAATATAGAACATGTAAATTAAATTTTCCTATCAAGAAAAAGCCACCATTTCTAAAGTTTTCAAACAAATTATCTATACCTAAAAGGGTTTTATTAAGTAATCGAAAAGTTTAGACTATTTCCATTAAGGAAGATTTTACTTTTTTAACTTTTTTTAACTGTGTTGTCACACATAAACCTAGCTTTCAATGACTTGTCTAGAGTAATTTTCAATTATTAAATTGGTAATTAACGACTTTTCCCTAGAATACTTTAATTGTTCAAACATTTCGCAAAATAATCAATATTGGTACAATTATTGATTTTCAAAAACAGAAATTAAATGGAAAAACGTATTAATATTGTATTTATCAAAGTATTCTATAGCTCCATTAATTTCATCAAACTAGTTACTAGTCATTAATAAAAACATGTACTTAGGTAAGTACGTATGAAGCGTGGAAATTTTGTTAGCATGTTGCATACGTTACGGGAAACTAAAAGGCCTTTAATAATAAATCTAATTAGAATAATTGGGCATTAGATAAAAGTGTCTAGGTGTATGACAAAAATAGACAAATTAACGGGAAACCTATTCCACGAGCATTGGTGTATCATAGAACGAGTATAATAATAAAAGTAACTTTATATGAGTTTTCCATTACTGCGTTTATTACTTTATTCCTGTTTTCATAAAATACACATCCTTACAATTGATTTTTTTGTTTTATAATTAAACTCATCAGGAAATTAAATTTAATTGTCAACAAAGTAGAAATAAGCTATTTTTCGATGAATATACTGATGATGAAAACTGAAATGATGAACTTAAATAAATGTAATTGTTATACAATTCCCATCTTGAAAAACATTCACGCAAAAACCAATATAAATTTAGTTTCCAATTTTCATTTTCGCATTAATTTCATTATAATAATGGTCGAAGCGTATAATAAGTAGAAAAACAAATATTATCAAGCGTGAACTGGCAATCAGTTTTTAATTTTTTGTTTTTCTTTAATTAAATTTTAAATTTAATATAGGAAACAAATAAAACCATTTTTTATACTTTAATACAAAGAACGACAAATCGGCTTTTAATTAAACCGTTTAAACGTGCATATATGGCTAATGGCTCAGCATTTGTGTTGTCTGTGGTATTTTGCACAATATGCGTACACACATTTAATGTGTAAGTACAATATAATCCCAAATTGTTGTTGTTCTGTTTATCTTCGTTTCCGTAATATTATAATATCATACGTCATAATAATATGCTAGACACTACCATCGCATGGTTTGTCTAAATTTGTCTTTCTCAACACCATGTAAAACAAAGACACAACTTGATTTATGTTCTTCTTAATAGTAACATAATTATGTATAATATGTTTATATTCTAAATGAAACTAAAAAAATTAAAAGCATATTCATTCTGTTATTACGAAGAAATTCTTATTCTTATTCGGTTACTGTATGACCTATAATCTAAAATATTATCTATTGGTTTTTCATATTATATTATCAAAAATAGATAATTCTCTATTGTACGTTCATCTTTGGGCAACGCCCTAATATCCTTAATTTAATTCATCAAGACTTGATGTAGGTATTCCTAGTTCATACCTGAACCCTTTTTGGGATTAAAGATTTTCGATTCTGGACGGCAATAATGTTTACTTGTTAATTAGGACTTTTGCGTTCATACAACTTCTCTAATATATATACTTCAATAAGTGATGTTCAAAAAAAACATTAGGTTCCTTCAAGCATTCACTTCTATACTATACCCACAGTCAGTAGGTAATCGGACTAATTACCGACAGAAGACCCCAAAATATTACCCTTATTATATAAGTATAGTTCATTGTACGATAAATGAATTTTATGGTCTCTACCGAGGTCTCTACTAATATTTGACTCTAATAATCCTCGTTATATTTTAAAAGAATATTTAAACAATTAATAGGTGTCAATATCTACTATCTTCTTTTATACCTGCATAAATATTACTCCTCATATAACTATACAATTTTATTTATGACATGGACATCATCCTTTGTACGGGGTGTTGGTCAAACTATTAAGCTCTTTAAATCGTCAAAGTTGTAAAATTGTGGCCCTTGCTATACAATTGTTATTTACAGTAGAGTTTGGAAGATGAATGTTTGCGAGACGAATAGCAACGTTTGGCATCACGAGCCGAAGGCGAGTGAGCCATTTGTTAGGAGGCTCGCATTATGCCTCCCACACGAGATTAGTATATAAACTTTTTGGCCGAATATTACACTAAGCTCTATTCAGATAGGAAAGAAAAATGTGTGATTGGTCAGCTTCTAATTGGTGATTTAATTTTTTTAGTCGAAAGTAAGGTTCTACCAGTATGGTTCTCTGGAATCAATTCCACAACTGTTTTCCGGATGCTAATTACGTAAAGTTTCTTTTCTGCTACTTTGCACCATTCTTATTATGGCCATCTCGTAATATTTATTTAAATGGGTATTCCATTTACCCTGTTTAATAAATACTGTTTTTTCGATTTGAAAGTCGTTTTGCCTTAGTTAACACGAATAAGTGATCGCTCATTGACATCATTATTCACTTGCCATCACTCAATTTGTAGTTTCTCATATATGTATAATGAGATGAATTGTTAAATTTTGAACGAGTATGCTTACCTTTCGGAAACACTCAAACATTGATTCGTTGCTTAACTTTTGTAATGCAAATGAAATGGAAATGGTATGTTTTCTTTTGTTTTGTTCTATACACTTATTCTTGGAAATAGCCTGTCTGTTTTATTGCCTTTTTTGTTACTTCATCTATGCAGAACCTAAATCTCTTGTCGAAGAAGATTCTTAAATACTTTACGAGTTTTTAGGGCTTTATAATTTTTCCTTACAGTATAAACCTTACTTTTTTCCTCAGCACTTAGTACTACTGCTTTGCTTTTTTCGAGTGTCATCATTAGACCGTTATGTCACTGCTCTGTGATGCTTTTTGCGTCTTTTTGAGACGTTTTATTCCAATATTTTTACCAACTTAGCTACATCGACTATGCTTCTGTTTTCCATAAAACCATACTTCAGTTCTGGCAAATCTATTTTTACTATTGTTATGGGCATCTGAATGATTTTTATTGTTCTCTGTTTTTTGTAACACAATTCGCTACTTTCCAATAGTCCGGAAATAGTCCTTCTTTTATCGAGATCGTTAATTATATCTCTAAAGAACCAAACACAGTTTACCTGTGTGCATGACTTATGATTCCCGTAATGTACAACAAGTTACAAATTTTACGTATGTATATCTGCAAAGCACTGTTCAACGCCCTCACTGAGACTACAGTCTCTATATGTACTTTGGAAATCGGATTCGGTATTAAACTAAATACCTCCTCCTAACCTAAATACCCTTAAACTAGTTTAATCTGATGTTCCATATACTTACTAATATACATACATATTACGTAAGTGCATGATGCTGTATATGTTCCTAATACCTACATTCATAAACACAAATGTATACGTAGTTTTTTGCAAGATAAATGAATTTTACAACTTTGACGATTTAAAGAGCTTAATGGTTGGACCAACCCCCTACACAAAGAATGCCCGTGCAATAAATAAAATTCGTATTCTTTTATTTATACTGGTATAAAAGAAGAGGGTTTATATCGGCACATAATAGAATATTAAAGATTAAAGAGAACCAAAATCTGAATTATACATATAGCAGAGATTTTGATTTTAATTTTAGTTAACCATGGTCACTTTTAAGTCAAAAGATTAAATTTATGTGTATTTTATCAAATGAATCCTTTTCTACATGTTGATTTATGGCTGACTATAAGGCGATTATAAAATCAAATTCAATTGTTCTATTCGAATAATTCTCCTTAATGGAACATTGTTTGAAAAAGTTGAGAGCAATTTTTTTTTTTGGTTCTATTAGATAAATTTATACCTAAAATTGCTACTATTTGTAAAAGTTTAATTTTAATATTATTATTTAAATTGCGATGGTAAAATTATTTCTATTTTAATTCTATTTACATTTTAAAGTTTAAAACTAATAATATACATAACATATATGTATGTATGTAATAACATTTGTTTAGAGTTATCTTAAACCTGTTAACATGAATTTGTTTGTTGTTCGATCTAAACA
>SSSI01007320.1:0-16729 GCA_004796505.1 Oryzaephilus surinamensis | reverse complement strand
ATGAAAAAATAAGGTTTTACTTAAATATTTCAGAAAATATTAGAGATATTAAAATGAAATTTTACAGAAGAGTTTTATTTATTAAGGCACACATTTGTACCAAATTTGAACGAAAACGGCCGCCCCCAACTATATTTTTTATTGGTGGGGGTGGAATCACACCCCGGGAACTTTTTATTTTGCATGTTATACTGTTTAAATAATCTTGTTTAATAGAAAATTTAATAAGGAATCTTTTGTGTCTCTTGAAATTTTTCGTTTAAATGAGTCGTTTTTAAAAAAAATGCGAAAAACTTAATACATGTCATCAATAAATCGACAAAATAAGTTACCAGTTTTTTGAAATTCGATTTATTGATAACACTGTTCAGTTTTTTGCATTTTTTTTAAAAACGACTCATTTAAACGAAAAATTTCAAGAGGCACAAAAGTTTCCTTATTAAATTTCCTATTAAATAAGATTTTTTATACAGTATATTAGCAGGCATATCTCTAATATTTCCAAAAATATTTAAGTAAAACCTTATTTTTTCATAAAATTTTAACACCCTGTATCTCAAAAACGAAGAAGTGTTGGACAAAATTTTATAGGACTTTTTTTCTTAAAATGTACTCAGGAATAACCTCTTAAAATATGTCCACGTTATTCTGGAACACCCTGTATATGTAGTTGTGAGACATATAACAAAAAAACTGTGAGTTCTTTTAGAAAAATATGTGAAAAGACAGACAACTCGAGTGTCACCAGTTAAGTGAAACACTTTCCACAAAAGTATTGTTACAATAAAATTCTACGACCACTTAAGGAAGTTTTGAAAGTCAACAAAATGCGATACGATAACACGAAAAAAGTCATTCCATCAATATTACGTCCCTTTGCCAAAGCAAAAGTGTAAGGCAATGTCGGTTTTACATGGAAATTGAGATGTAGACTTAAAATCTTCATTATGAAATGGGGTTAATGGCGTAATATAAGCCCAGTTTCAAAAGGGAGAGAAATTGATGGAATTCGAACAATATTACAATCATGAATACTGACAATTGATGGATTTGATTACTGCAAAACTTTATATACATATTTTTTCATTAAATTTTATATGAATGCAAATATGACATAATTACGTTGGTGTAATTTAGATTGTCTGTCGCGTAACAAACTGTTAATTAATTAATTTTAATCATAATTTATGTATACGTACATGTTGCTGGTTTTATTTCTATTTTTAATAACAACTGAATAAAATATTTAAAGAATTGTTGGTTTTTAATGAAAATTGGCATCGACCATCTCTTTGCTACTAATTAGAAAAGTTCATTACTAGGAAAACTTGAGATAAAATACACAATATAAATTCATATAAATGTTTTATTAAAATTCTGGCAAGTAATAAATTTGAGGACATTTTGTATTGTTATTCCTTTCTGCGTTTTTAAGTATTATAATGATAAAATCGTAAATATTCGGAGTATTTTCTAAGAGTAAAATTTCAACTTAATCAGATTTTAATTAAAATTTCGAACGTATTTGAATTTGTTCACCGAAATTCGAATTGGTGCGGTTGCGTTTTTATATTATTGCCAAAATTTATGTGCTTAAGACGAACAAACTGATATATATTTATAAAATGGTGTTTTTGAATGGAAATTCGATGTTGTCAGAATGATAAGGTGGAATTATATGCGAAATTTGTACGGAAATAAAGTAAAACATAACAATTTCAGTGGCATTAATGCATACCAGTTAGATTTATTGCTTTTTGTACAACAACAATGGGAACTAAACGGCGAAACACCGCAAAATATTCACAAATTTAAAAATGGAATACTGAAATTCGCCACATTGTCGTAATTGGATGAAGAATTTAGTAAGGATCAGTTTTAAGTGTGTGAACAAAAGATTATGATGTGCAATATGGATAAAATTTAAGTTTGCATTTTAAGTGTAAAAGTATACATGTTTCAATTACATTAAATAAACTTTTCTGTGTTAGTTTTTTGTTAAACACAACGTAAATATTCTTTTATTCAAAATTCACTCTCAACAACTAACTAACTTTCAGAACAGAAGAATCAGTTTCAATCTTGCAAGACAAACTTTGAAATAATGGTGTCGGAATTTATTATTCTTCGAATTTACATTCCTTTATCTAAGAACCTATACAAATATACCTACTATTCATCAAAAGCTTATTGTAGTTTTTTTTAAAAAGTTGAGTACGATTTCTGAAAACAGTAATAAAATTTGGTATTTATTTCAACTAAATACAAATGTTTGTTTGAAAGATCCACATTATGGCTAAAGTTTATTATTTTTGAATCTTGTGATTCATTTCGCATATTTTCAACAATATTTCATGGATTGCACTTTGTTTTGCATGTGTTTAATGTTTGCTGCACTTTTCCTATCTAGTTTTTAAAAAATAATCAAAAGCTCACCTTTTGAAGTACGATTTCTAAACTACGTAAAAGTTGAAAATGTTTTTCATACGTCAAAATATAAAATTATTCAGTTGATGCACTAGTAAATTATTAATCAGGAAATTATTTTTAAACATAAAACATGCACGTTCAAAATTATGTTCACATAATTAAGTTTTCATCCCTTTGCAAACATTCACCTTGTTTGCAAACAAAAAATTCTGATATTCAAAGTGTTCCAAAAAACAATTACTGAGGGGCTGAATATTTTATAAAAAAACGGATACTTTAGTGATATATTAAAAATTCACATGAATGAGATGATAATCGTAAAAAATAAACGAAAAAGGGTAATTGTAATAAAAGGGAAGATAAATGAAAAGTAAAAAACAAGTATAAACACGTTAATAGAATTTTTTACTCTAACATTCAAAAATCTTCACTATTTACTATGAATTTATTTCACGTAATTGAAATTAGATCAAAAACTAGTTCTTTTTGATTAAAATGAGGTCAAAATAATTGCCTCATTCGATAAAATTGAACTAATTCTGAAAGTTTTTCTAAATGTTATCCAACTATTAATTTAAATAAACGTAAAAGTTTTTATATCGTAATTACAATCATTAAAATTAGAATAAAAATAGAGTAATTTGTTGAACAACATCATACATTACTCATAAATACATAAATTACATATTTTATAACGATTTAACGTCTTATTACTCGGTTTTGTACGTAAATTATCGAAATTTTCAACAAACCCACAGTTTTGTTAAAAATATCACTAGTTATTTAAAAAAAATGATTTAGCTTTAAATTACAAGTAAATAATAAAAATATGAGCCATTTCAGTAGTTTTCAGGCGATCAATATTGTTTAATAGAGATAATGACCATAGCCTAGTCTTTAACATGTTTTTATTATATAAGAAACTTGAAATGAACAAAATCGATACGATAAAATGTACATTATAGTATGGTAACCTTTAATGTGAAAATCTCGTGTGTGCAGAAAATAAAACATATAACCACCACACGGCCTTGTAAAAATGTTTTACTTGTTATGAATGCAAAAATATTATTCCACACATCATTTTTCATTAGAATGCATAAAATCAACTTTTCAAAACAAATTCATATTTCTTTATACGTGCACATAAAATGGCATAATAAAAGTTTTCTTCTAACTTTCTAAGATTTATCCATCCGGTTTTGGCTGGTGGAAAAGTGCCTTTATTTATATTACAACACTAAAAGCCACTACATGAAAGTACGTACATCTAACGGCTATTTTCCTTCCACAAGCCCTTATCTTTTCACCAACTTAATGTCTTTGTTTTCGATACGAGACTGGAATTTGGTAGCCGATGGAATTCATCCATCAATTGTTCGAATTGACTGGACTTAATTCGGTTTCCTTTGTTGTATGACGAGCTTCGACATGGTTTTTATTTAAAATTCAAGTAGTTTTCAAAAAAGTTTTGTTTCCAGTTGTTTTATATCTAGTTTAAGGGCTGGAATCATTATTTACAGTGAAAAATGTATTACAATGTTGCAAAGACAAATTCAGGCACGTGGCTGAAATATAAAAATATGTCAACTTTTGAACGAACAAAAGCTCTACGTACATTTATTGTAATTTTGTAAGCTAATTGAAGTCATTCGCAATTTTATATGGAAAAAAACTATCCGAAACGTTCGAACTGACTTGTTTGAATAAGTAACAAGTTTTTCAGCATCAATTCACTTGAAAAACAAACTAGAATTTTCACATTTCGACATTTTTTCCATTTATATCAGTTGAAACTGCCATATATATAACCATGTAGAGGAAATCTATTTATTCTACTTGAGAAAACTCCTTGGGATTGATAATTTAATTTGACTGCATGTGTATATATATAAGGTTTCCTTTGGTTGTTTCAAATACGATTTTATTTCGTTATATTTATATGAGAAATAAACCAGTTTATTCAGAGAAACAAGAAAATATACCATTTATTATTACAACTGTAATCATCCAGTGAAAAATTCAAAACTAATTCAGTAGAATAATTCATGTATAAAAATCAACGTGTATTTGTCGTTGTAAATATAACTTTATTAAGCCCTGAAGTTGTTTTCGTAGCAAGACTTTGTGTTTAACTTTGCTGACCAACAGGTGAGGGTTTTCAACCCAACCCTTTCAGTGTATGTAGAATTCGTACACACACACATAATTATACGATTCGTAGTAAAAGATGCATTATGGCCGCCAGTTGTAACGGGGGTTGGAAATATACTCCAGGGGTGAACTGTATTTTGAATGAGGTCTTTGTCTCCTTTCAGATAATTTAAACTTCAAGTCATGTCACCCTTGAGACAAGTATCAGAATGTTGAATGAAGAACGCCATCATGCACTGTTGCAGGAAATGTAATAATACAATGTAAAGTGGTGGGGGCTGGTTTAAGGGGTGGTTTCAGCCCTGTCATAATATCATCGCAGAAAAGCTTACATTTTTTTCAACGTTTCCAATTAACGCCCACGTAATTATTTTGAAACAATTATTTCAATTTCTAACGTTTATTTTAATAATTAAATTATATGGATTTTTGTAACATTAAACATGTACACGTTTATTTCATTGATCAATTTCCCTATTTTCACTAAATAAGGTCAAAAGTTCTAAAAATACATTGTCGATACAATTATTGATAAA
Organism: Oryzaephilus surinamensis; assembly: GCA_004796505.1. Lineage (NCBI taxonomy): Eukaryota > Metazoa > Arthropoda > Insecta > Coleoptera > Silvanidae > Oryzaephilus > Oryzaephilus surinamensis. The sequence goes on along the minus strand of SSSI01007320.1, from coordinate 11,609 downwards.
CTTATTTTATTACTTTTGAATGATTAACTATATGATCTATTCAATTGGTATGGAAACATATGGATATGTGGCTTTTAAAGTCTAAAAAATGCATATGCACTTAACCGAATCGTCAATAACGCTATTTTTGTAGTACATTTTAAATAGTTTCTGTCTTTTGCTGGAAAATTGGACACAGTTTTAATTTTTTCGAAACAATCGTTGCCTTTGTTGGAACGATTTCTATAAACTGTGAGCTTTTTTCCCATTTTTCCGCGTTTATCTTTTCTTTGTTCTGTTTTGACTGTAATTAAAATCCGAAAAAGAAAACGGCAAACAGTATTGCATGCAACTAGTCTAAAAATACGTTTTCTGTTTATACAAACAGACATAGGGGTAAAAATAAAGTGAAAACACACAATGGGGATGTGTTTGCAGAAAAATCTACTGAAAAATTTATACTTCAGTTCGTTGCTCTCTATATACACTATAAAGTATAAAAATATGTTTTAAAATAATAAATTTCGACTTTTGCATCGATTTTACTATACAAATCCGATTTGAATTGTGTTTTTCTTGGCCCACATATTCGCAACGTTAAAAACAAAAATACGTTGACATTTATTCAGGCTGTGTAAGAAATGAAAATATATATTTACAGTTGTTTATGGTAGATTTTTCCTGGTACAGAAAAACTTGCCATGTTTCTGGCTAATGTACCAAAACAAATCTAATTAAATTTTGTTTACAGACAGATTTTTATATAAAACGAATGATATAAAAGTGCACTTAAGAAAGATGTGAGCAAAAACCTTCATCTTATCTGGAAATTCAATTTTTATGTCAAATTTTTTGCATTACAAGAAAAATTACAAGAGCAATTTTTCTCTTCAGAACAAAAAACTGTTTTTTGCTCACAAACAAAAGGAAAAGCATCACTTTCACTACCAGATGTCTTTATAACTTTAAAGTATTCCCTAAGGATGATTTCACGTTTGAAATGTATCGAAACAACATATGCATTGTATTTATTACTAATGCAAAAAGACAAATGCGAAGGTGCTTTACTTTGAATATTATTTATATATACGATAGCCGATATGTTTTTGTCCACAAAACAAACATGAAACTTTATACAAAACATAAAGCCATGTTTTATAATATAAAATTGATAACGTATCATCTCTTTTACTACCTGTCCTATGAAGACACACATATTTATCTAAACTAATATTATTAAATTCAACTACATAGTAACAGAATAGGAAAATGTCACTAACAACTTATAAATTCTATAACGTTGTAAATTTATCTTCATTTATAAATAACATAAAGCCATACTGGCGCTCTCACCCCATTTTGTTGTTGTTTGGATACGAGAAATCTGATTCACAACTGAATACAAATTCACATTAGACACATATATGTGTGTACAGAATATATGTCTTATGAATATTTGAGAATTGCGTTAAGATAGAGTGCACCTTTTTCGAGGTACGTGTCTGAAATTATTATTTAGCCATGGTAAATGGGCCCATAACGCGTAATGGTGAATTTATGATTTTTTTCCCACACAGATAATGTTATGCCGGCATAATTTAATAAATTAGATGGAAGCTATTAACTGTGTGGGGGATGAATAAATATATGTCGTCGCAGGAAACAACTGGAATATAAACGATCGGTTGTGAAGTTGCGATACTTTGTATATAGAATTGATGATAAATTACCATGAATATAGAATATTTGAATTAATGGCGGATTAACTAGATTTGTGCGGTTAAGTCAAGATGGATTTTGATCTCATAGCATTAAAAACTACATAGTTGAGCCAAATTAATTGACTTGGTCCAATAACGACATTAATTTCTCCTGTTAGCACTACAAGTGCACAAGTTCCAAATAGCACTCAAACAAGCCAAACTAAAGCAATATATTTACATAAACTCGAGTAATTTATTAAAAAAAGTTAATGAAACGAAAGTTTACTCAAGATATTAAAAAACACACCCCCACGCACCTGTTTCCGTCCATTTCCAATCAATTAATTATAACGACAAGTAGAAAAGGTAAACAAAGTTTTTGTCAAGTTTTGTGTTTCGTTGAAATATCGGCTTCGGAATTCAATGACCCGAACATTTCCCTTTGGAATGGGGGTTGATGGGCAAGTCTGGATGCACTCACATACAAAACGGACAAAACCATTTATATACATATATTATAGTCTGTCCTAGATGGTCGTATTTCGTATCCGTCCATTCGAGTCAAGAATTTCATTTTTCACGAAATTTTATACGAACAATAATTTGTTATATGCAGTGGTTGTCAAATGTTTTCTGTATTTTTGTAGGTTTTATATGGCGTTGGAGGTACAACAGCAGAAGAAGGTGGTTTTTGAAAGAAGGAAGCAATTAGAACACACCGTTGAAATGCTGAAAGAATCCAGTCACGTGGGTTGAACTCACCCCCGCATACAGCGGCGAACATCTCTGGAAAGGTATTATTATTATACAAAAAAAAATATTATTCAAGCTAAAAATAATGTTTGCAACAACAACCCTTTTCGTATGATTATTTTTTATTTATTCATGTTTTATTTCTGTTTTTCAGTCATTTGTATTTTATTGAAGTAGAAAAAAGGGGTGAAATTACGCATACATATATGTTATACAATTTTTGCATACAAACGCAAGTGAATTAATTTCGTTTCGTAATATTTTTAGTGAAGAAACACAAAAATGTACATAAACAGTCTTTATTTAACACGAACGGGTTCTTCTGTGTGTTTTTGGCTTTGTTCAAGAACTTTTATAGCTTCCTTAGATAATAGGATATTTCAAATTGATTTATATCGTTCGGAAAAGTGCTGAAAATGTTTTTCTCACGTAACAGTTATATAAATATGATGAATTCTCAAGGCTTCGATATTTCACGATATTACAACATTCGTAACTAATTAACAAACATCTAAATATTGTGATCATTTTCCATAAATTGGAAAACTCTTGGGAATGAAACCGGATATTAGGGAAGGAAGAAACTTTTCCAATTCTAAGTCCATTATTAACAAATTACTAATTTTGTATATAAACAGTTTTCGTTTTGTCCATTATTCCACGTCTAAACTGAAATTCTTCATTCCAATTTCATCAGTTTCCATTTTCGATTTCGGCGAAAGGGGTAGAAATGTGAAGGATGTTTTTCTTTTCCCTTGCGAATAGCGAAATAGAGCGTGCATAACACACACTTGCCATTGGCATCGAATAATACACAAAAAAGCTAAGCCTGATGTCGAACTCTTTTGGGATCTGATGGAACTTTGTTCAAATGAAAAACTTTCCAACCCCCTTACAACAATATCGACTTTACAAATCAGGCAACTACTTGTACAAAGGATTTTACAACATTTTATACAGACTCACTTTAACTAATCAGCCATTTTTATTCATTATTAATTCAGACGATTTTTAACTAATAAAAATGAACTTAGAGTAAGTTGCATTAAAATTGGCCCCCCAAGCGGTGGAAAGCGTGACAACCTTGAAATAAATATCCAGTTTTAAAGGAAATTTATCTAAACTGTCACAAAAGTTTTTCTAACCCTCTCTGGTTTATATTATATTAACATAATAAATGTAGATTAATTTTTCAATGGGGGTTGATTTTCAAACTTTATGAAAATTGGCATTAAGATAAGATATTCCCTTTAAACACGATACATTCCATGTTGCAATATTTTGTATTGTTAAAATTATTAGAAATTGAATTAAAGAAAAGTGAAATTTATCATACCACCCTTAAAAAGGCGAAACGGGCACGTAGAACGTAATTTTAAGAAAGCAGCTTTTAAAAACCAGCATAATTTTAAATAAAATTATCCTTGATGACATAATATATTTAATATTCAGTACATCCCCCCATAAAAAGACAATGTTTACGACTGCTGAAACTTCCATCCACATTAGCGAGTTTATTTTTTATGATTAACTTTTCTAATAAATTAAGAGAGGACGAAAAAATGCGTATTTCACCAACGAATAATGATAATAAGTGCAAGACATTTGAAACTACCATTAAACAGGGCCATCACTTTTGTTTGTTGGGCGGTAGAAAAGTTTTCGAATTTGGTTTTGATTATGTTTTGCGAGCTTATTGGCGCCGCGACGTCTAGTTAGACAAAAACTCGTCTTCGTAGTAAATTATTAACACAACACAAGAAAAAAATACGAAATTACAGTTGACACCAACAAATAGGCAATTTATCAGGCAAAATGGAATCGAATTCATTGTAAACAGAATGCAAATGTTGAATTCCCACCCCCGGAATAGGATAACTTTATATGTACAATAAAAAACGCACAAATAAAGTTCTTTGAAATTTTATACACTTGAAAATTCGAACGATTTTTTTATCAAACTGTGCGCTTGTTGTCGCTGTGGGGGTTGTAAGTTGATCCACCCCCAGTACATAAAAAGGGGCCGTTTTTGTATGTCAATTGCAACAATATTGATATATGTATGCTAAACAAATTTTCGGACAAAGACGAAATGTTAACAATGTTGTCTATGCAGACATGTGGTGTTCCGCAGCATACTATTGATCAGGTCGGTGGATGCCGCCGCTACCACCGCCGCCGCCGCCACCACGTCGAATGTACCGAAGGGCGAACAATAACACTATATAATACAGTATAATACACATCGTTTTCTATATACGGACAATTTTCCAATCATACTAATATAGTTCGATTTTCCCCGAAATAATTTATTATTTAAAATACCCCTATATTTTTGTTTTTGGTTAAATGGAATTTATTTGTGTGCAAGGGTTGACAAATTACAAGCGTGTTAGGGCTCCGTTCGGTCTAATTGAGAGATAAACTAGTCGGTTTCTACGATGGGGAGCGAAATTACCTTTTTAAAATCCAATTCCAATTTCGCAAACCACAATATTGTTCGCAGTTTGATAGTTTTTTACTTTACTATTATTGTAGAGGAAAAATTCTGTGTAATAAAAAGCGCTTTCGTATAATTGGAGCTAAAATCGTACTTTATTTTAACTAGATAATCCAGAAATGAAACAACAATACGAACTTCCAGTCATTATGGATTGTATTAAGTCCCAAAAGGGAATTAACACAAGAATAGCATCCGTAATAAATGGATCAGTATTGACATAAATTTAAGGACGAATCGAACCGTTTTCTGATTTAATGTCATGCTGATAAAACACTTTAACAGCAGGACGTTTAGGTTTCCAAATCGACTTTCCACTCACAGTAGTTTATTATCTAAATGTTTGTTGTTTATTTTTTGCCAAATAAGAATACATTACCAGATTTACTACCGTTTTTTATTAAAAAAAACTCCAAGATTAGGGGCGAGTTTGTTAAAACTATTTAAAACAATATCTTGGTGTTTATGTTGAAGAATTGTCGTAAAACGAACGTACATATCAGAAAATGCGAAACCAGTTCAAAATGGATTAAATTGAGTTGGAAACTTTGTTGATTGTTTTTTAAGTTTAACCGTATTTGCCCTTTTATAATAAAATTCGCTTAGTGCATTATAGACGTCCATAAAATTTCATAGAAACAAGTTGGCAACCTTTTCGCCCAAAAATAACGTTAAACTCATATTGTAGAAGGCGCGTTGAATGTAAATAAAATTTTGTAGCAAACTTTCATATTAAATATTGAAAGTTTCCGAGCAAATGTGGATGATGTGCACTCCATTAGTCCATATATACATAAATTTATATACAATCAAAATATATATGAATATGAATGAGTTTATTTTTATTAAAGCTAATTAGATTTCATATATTAAGGCATGCCTAAATGTAGATTGGCTGTAAGTAGTTGAAAGACGGACTTAAAAGCATCTGGAAATTCGATAACGAGTAATGAATGTATAGTTAGTGATTTCGTAGTCAGGTCGACGCCTTTTCATGTATACAAGGGAAACTTTGGCCTGTTTTAGATCTGGCTGGCGTCGACTATAATCACAAGAAAGAACGGAGAAAAGCTTGCCAGAAAACCACATGAATTTAAATCTAGCGAATTCATTAATTTCATTGCGGCCATTTATATTTTATATATTAGACTTGATTTATTTTTTGGGTGTTGAAAAAATACGGCCCTAAAATGCCCCACAGCACTGTCTATTGATTTCTACATTAGCAATTAATTCTGGTTGACATTTCAACGAAAAACTAAAAAAGGAAACATACATGAACTAGGTCGAAATTAAACCGGGTCTAATGTGGGGCAATTTCAAAATGGGCTTCACATTTTTGGGGGAAACGTTGACAATATGGTATAATATCGGGATTTTGTTCCAGATGTCCTAATATGGGTCAGCCTTGGATGTTAGTTCGGGCGGCTGCGATCTTACTTGTCACAAGACAAACTCTAGCACTGTCCGACATGTAAGTGATATCTGTTATCACCGCAATCCCACACCAACCATCCAATCTTTCTGAACATGTAATCATATTTTCCAAGTTGCGACAAGAGACGTGTATTAATAAATTGATGCGGTCCTCACCAGCATATAAATTTGAAACTTTCTTTTCAATCCATGGAAGAATTTAAAGTTGAATTTTTATCACATATGAGAAAGTTTCAAAATAATATCGGCCGTTTATTATAATTTGAATGCACTTTGTAAACAGAATAAATTTTCTACCTATTTTTCTAATTAAACTCAGTTTTTCCCCAATTCGTTGATAACATACTAGTATATTTACTTTAACATGAAATACGATCAATTATTATAATTAAATGAATTTGTTGTTGTCATGAAATGTGACGATTATTATTTAGTTCGACGGTTTTTTGTTTGTATTACTGATGACGATAAATTGTTGAAGACACATTTTAAAATTTAATAAATGTTTCATCTTTAATATAACTTCAACCTTTCAAGACAGAAAATCTTTATTCGCCGCGATTTATTTAAATTATTAATTTTACTTTCTAAACAAAGATCCTTTCTTGAAAACATATCGACGACAAAAAATTGCTAGCAATATAGTAAAATGGTTTTTCTATAAATGTGTGCAGCTTTGAGGAGGGCAAATCTGACAAGGAAATCCTGGATAATCTTCTGCGGGCCACCCGCTATGACAAGCGACTACTGCCCCCAGTTACAGGTTAGTTACACATTTTGATAACACGGTGTTAAATAATGGCATGCACATTTTCGTGTGTATTCAATGTAGATTCAAGTTCATAAAAAACGTTTTTTCGTTCTCAAAGTAGCGTAGATTGTCCGTTTTAATTTTAGCTTACAAAAGAAAATGTAGATGAAATTTTACATGTAGCTGAGAAAGACAAGTTTGTCCAACGTAATAAATCAGATAAAAGAAAATTCCACCCTTTGACAGGGTAAAAGTTTCCATATCCCGAGTGGCCTCTTTGCTAAAACCAACTTATTCCTTGTCAAAAGTTGACATATTCTTTTACTTTTGATGACCGTTGTATGTGTGTTGAAAACTTTTGCATAAATTCATGTTTTTTTTTCGAAAATTAATTCGTTGGTACTGAAAGCTACACTGTTTGCGAAAATGCATACAAAAATCATTAAAAAAAACCAGTTTACATAGTTTTCGAGAGTTATGAGGATATTTGAAAGGCAAAACAAATTAAATTGAAACAATTTTATTTGGACATATTGTCCTTATGGTATTGCTGTTGCAGATGCGGACTTCTGCTGTGGCCTGCAATCACCAGAGGATGGGAAACATGACTCTCACAATATCCTGCCAAACAGCAAACAGCGTGGTCGGTTTTATGTACCTTTTTTCTGTTGTTCTGTCCTTTCTACATACATATTTTTATATACCTTTTCTGTTCCACACACATATAAACACACGGTCTCTATCTTCTTTGTTTGCAGTCTCCTATTTCTTCTCTCTATGTGTATTTAACCACTCTTTTGTATGCATTTCTGTGTTAGATGTTGTCCTTTTGAGGAACAAAGTGTTTTCAGCAATTACATATATTGGAAATGGCTGAAAACACTTTAATTCACTCACGAATCGATGTTGTGTTTTATCAGTTTATTATAAATTAAACATATACTTTGTAGTTTCATAATTAATTCAATATCTTTAACCGTAATTACATTTTAAATATTCAATATACATTTCAACGAAAATGTGCATAATTATGCTTGCTGTAAATATTTGTTTTGCCATAAATTTGTTTACTAGTTAAGAGAGATAAAAATTACTTTTGTTTAATTTTTGCTTTTATTGAATTTTCAAATTGCTTTGCATGCTTCATTTAGCAAATATTGTACGAATTTTTCATACTAAAAACCAAATGATGCAATTACCGCTTAATTAATGTTTCAAAACTACCCTTATTGCTATTAAACCGGTATTCATGCTATCAAAAATCATTTAATCCAATTTATGAGTCGGTGAATTCGTATTATCGAATTTGGCCGTTACAAATAATACCCATTTTGAATGTTTTAAAATTTTATCGAGTGCTATACACATTAGAAATAATCCAATTTTCGTATAATAATTATTGTGGAAGCAACTTTGTCTAAACTATTTACTTGAATTTATATTTACCACCACGAGTGCACAATACCACCCCACAGAACAATATACGACAAGTTTAATTAAAGCCAATTCAACACAATTTCGAAATTAAATGAACGGAAATGAACAACCAGCATTAGGGCTGTATTTTTTCGTGTGTTTGTTTATTTTTTGTCCTGACACGAACATAATCTATACAATGAACGTTATTATAAAAGAAAATTGGGGGTGGTTTCTTTATTTTTAAATCAATATACACGGAGATGGAAACTGAGTATAGTTTACCAAATTGTGTACAAGAAAATGTGTACAAAAGGAAATAGCCGGATAAATAATAACTTTCATTTTGATAAAATTTATTAGATACGTAAAGATTACACCATAGAAATTATTTTTTTGAAAACAATACACGGATTCCGATTCTATTTAATAAAATTTCCATATTCTTGGAATAAGATCGTTTTGCTTTAATAATCATTGGTTGTACTTGAAAAAATAAGAAACGTTTCATTTCCAGGGTTAATATCTTAAGTGAATGTTGCAATTTACATGAAAATGTCATAAAAATATTGCGCGCACTTTTTAAGAAAAACAAACTATTATCGAATAACTTAATGGTGTATTATTAATTTCTTCTCATCTGCAATAACCGTAACAACTTTCAAGTAATTTCCTGTACATTTTCATGAATGGATGATTTATTATATTTCTATTTATACACATTTTATATTATAAATACAACAACACTAAACACATTAGTTAATTGACTCTGTCTACTTTAATTTTGACCTACATTTACAAATTTCTATATTATTATATTGCATATGGAATCAACTATATACATATATATGTAATTTACACATAGGGTACAAAAGGGCTATGGAAATTTGCACACAGTATATATCATTGTGTTAGTATATACGATGCTAAAACACAATTTCCATATAATGTGAGAACGCCGCCACCGCCACCCCCAAAGGCATTCATAGCAAGACGTGATATTAACTTCATAATTTGAATTTTACTCAAGTATATGTGTTTGCCTCACTTAAACTGGAGTAGAATGTTAAGAATAATTATAATTTGTTGGTAATTAGTGGAAATAAAGTCAATTTACTTGGAATCGCGCTTTTATAGCGTCCTTTCGACGATATAACTAAATTTTTTGGAAGTTGCACCATATTCAACATAGTTGTTCACGTACTTGTATTAATTTTGTGTTTAATTCTTGGTTTCAGGATCTCTTACGGTGAACGTAAGCGTTTTACTTCTTAGTCTAGCATCGCCGGACGAGTCCAGTTTGGTAAGTGTGATTTTAACGTTAATTTTATATATGTTAGAGTGAATATTTTCTAGAAATATGAGGTAGAATTTCTGCTTCAACAACAATGGTACGATCCTCGACTGAGATATTCGAATCAGAGCCAATACAACTATTTGAATGCCATCCACCATCACAATGACATTTGGTTACCGGACACGTACTTCATCATGCATGGCGATTTCAAAGATCCACTCATCCCTGTACATTTTTCATTACGCATTTATCGAAATGGGAGCGTCAATTATCTAATGAGGTAAACAACAATTTACTTATACAGTTGTTTACAACAATTTCACGCAAATTTTTTCTAGACGACATCTAATATTATCGTGTCAGGGCAATTTGAATATATTTCCATTTGATGATCCAATGTGCACATTTTCTATGGAAAGTAGTAAGTAACGAAACGAAAATGTTGTTTCAATTGATGAAATGGTAATGTTGTGATTTTAGTATCTTATGAATTGACATCAATCAAATACGTGTGGAAAAACGACGAGGATGTATTAAGAAAATCACCCAGTTTAACTACCCTCAATGCCTATCTCATCAATAATCAAACGCTTATTTGTCCTATCAAGTCTATTTGGCGGGGTGAGTCCTGTATATTCACATATTATACTAATCAATAATATTACAAATCTATGTTATGTACATTTTACACATACCTATATAATATATACCGACAAAGTGAGATGTCCGACCGGGCTAAAAAGTGGGTTCGCCATTTTTATGCCCTTAGTGTATTTTTTAGTGGATTTCATATCTTGCAATTGGCATATAAAGTGCGCAAAATTCAAAATATGATTATTTATTATTGAATATTACAGCATAAATTGTGTCAATTTATTTATGTCACTGACAATTTATGTCAATTTTTGTTTAGTAATGAATGTGAGCCAGAAACTAGACCGGTTTTTATTTACAACTAAAAATTAGGCCAGAAACTAGACTCGTTTTTATTTTTAAATGAAAATTGCGATAAAAAGAAGAGTGGTTTTTATTTATAAATAGAAACTGTGTCAAATACTAGACCAGTTTTAACTTACAAATAAAAATTGCGCCAGAAACTAGACCAGTTTTTATTTGTAAATAAAATTTGCGACAGAAACAAGACTGGTTTTTATTTATAAATAGAAACTGTGTCAAATACTAGTTCGGTTTTTATTTATAAATAAAATTCAATTCAAAATCTCGCTAAATATCTTACAGTTTTTGAAATAATTTTTGGGTAAGCTTAAATTGAATCACCCTGTATAAATAGGCCCTTATAATGTCACTGACAATTTATGTCAATTGTCACAATTTAGTTATAAATTTAGTTACAACCGCTAAATCAGACTTGCGTATTAAAATTCTAGCTTTCCAATTCAGTTTGTTAAAGACATACGTTTACATACTATATTTATCGAATATTTAAACATCGCTGAAAACGTATGTCAGAAAATGACAAATAGAAAACCGCTTTTAGGTCACTTTACACTAAAGGCATAAAAATGGCGTCGTTTTCTATCTCTTTTTACTGGCCCAATTTTTAATGTGATTAAAAATATTGGAGCGGTATATATTATATAGGTATGTGACTTTAAGCAATATTAAACGTTTATATTTTTTTTCCAGAATAAAATGGGCGATGCTGAATATTTGCGCGTATTTCAAACCATCATTTTACCGTTAGCCTATTGTTTTGGGCCGGAAATAGTGCTGGTTTCGGCTGGTTTTGATGCTGGCCTAAATGATCGTTTA
>SSSI01007315.1:0-10241 GCA_004796505.1 Oryzaephilus surinamensis | reverse complement strand
CGGCTGCCTGGTATTATAAGTGTGTTTATGTTTATCGTAAAAATAATAAATTACATACAAAGTTATTCTATCAAATAATACCTTTTCCAAACTATATGTTATAATTTTATAAACTACAAATATTTATAAATTTTCTCGATTTTCGTTGAGTACTTTTAAAATCAGCATTTGCCCGTTTTAGAGAAAGAGAAAAGAGAAAATATTTTAAGTTTGCTAAACAATTTCATAATATATAACACGGGAAAATGTTCGCATATAAGTAAATGGACATTGAATTGTTTCAAATAATTTGACTAACTGCAAACCAACATTATTACATACTGGTAGTTTCTGAAAATTGTGTAAAAAACAACTGTCAAGTTTCTTTATATACTCGACAAACTCTATGCCACTTATGCCAGGCATTTGCAAATTGCCAAACGTTGAATTTTCTTTTGTTTCATATGTTTTTAAATAGCACATTATTGTACTATCATTTAATTCATTTACAGACTTACCATATTGTAAACACTCGTTGCATGGACATGAATGTTATTTAAATCCTTTTTGAATAAATAACCACAAACATATTGTAAAACGTTTTGATATGGTTAATCACTATGGTGAAGGTCATCTTCTTTGGGAAGGTACGGAAGTGATACTGTTTGCGTGACCAATTCTGTGGGAAGATGATCGGAAGATGAAAATTAATGTAGCCATTCTTCAAAATCATCTTCGCAATTGCCCCTTTCACTATGTTGAATGAAATGCAATGAAAACAAATTCTTAAATGCGCATTCAAAATGAAATTCGGGTGGATTGTTATTATTTCCACCTTTGGCCCTTACTGCACTAAAAAACTTTTCTTGTTAGTATAAATTGAACATTATCGTGTTTCAACTCAGCCCATAACAATTGAAGAGCATTGATGTTAAACGACCATCCCCTAAAACATTTAACTGTATTTGTTGTGTCCTTATTATTTTTGTTAATTATTTTTATAGATGGCAATAATAAAGACATTTCTTGCAAAAACTGTTGTTGATGTTCTGATCCGTTAAAAGGAAGGTTGAATTCTTTTGCTTTGAAGGCAGAGGAATTAAAAATGTCAAATAATTTATCATATTTTTCGAAAAATATAGCGGTATGAATAACTTCATCTGGTAATACATTTAATGACACATAAGTTGAAATACCAATTGCCACAGTTTCGCTCAGAAGCTGAGTGGCCAATGATACTCACATTCTTTCCCAATTATTTCGTTTTAAATGAACATCTGTTATTTTTCTACATATTCTCAAGCTTTTTTCCTTGTCGCACTCATAAAATCTTTCAATAAATTTCCACATTGCTTTTCTATCTATCGAATATTGAATATAATTGGAATTAAGTAGTGTATTTCGCACAGACTTAATCAAATGTGGTGGATCATAAAAGAAGTAGATATTCTTCAAACAATTTTGAACTGGAAATTGAACATACGGTCTATTAACAGTTACCCCTAAAGAATATATTGTTTCCATGAAATTTGAACCCTGATCACTAATAACGGCCTTTACTTCTAACGATAAATTAAACGGTCTTATTAAACAATCATGTAATATTTGACTGGTGTTTTCACAAGATGATTGGCAAAAGTAATATGTGGGTGGCTGTTTCCAACTCTAAAACACACCTCGAACCATAACAACCATAACTTTCTGTGCTGGAAGAAAGTGTCTTTCATATCCATTATCCGCAAAGCCTATTATTTTATCTTTTGAACAGTTATAAAATAAGTTGGTTTTAATGCTCATTTCGTCCCAGCACAATGTGCATATTTTATCCATAACACTCATTCGTTCAACTTTTAGTTTTAAAGCTTCAAAAGCTATATTGGTCACTCCAGGATGAAAATCCATTGTATGGGTAAAAGTAATCTTTGAAGGCTCCTGACTGTTGGTAACATAAACGTTTTTCTGACAAATCGCTAAGCTTTCGGGCTTATAAAATAAAGCTGAAGTGCAAATTTCTTAAACGAATCTGAATACCGCCTTCCTGTAACGTTTCCAGTATTTAAATCCACTTAATTTTTTGAAATCCACGACTGTGATGTCCTCCAATTGCTTCTCCTTCGTTTTAGGTATTCAGGGAGTTTTTTTATTATCTTTTTGAAACGTATTAATTTACAGCCGTAAATTTCGTTTTTTCGGTGTATTAGATGTTAGCATCTTGTCGGTTTGTACATATACAAACTGTGGATGTTGAGGCTTCGGCTTGTTGTATACTAGGATGACTAATAATTTTCTAAGATGATGGATCTACAGTGGGACTTATATCAGGGATAGATATTTCTTCGACTGCTATGCTTGGTAACAAAATGGTGGGCACAGCATGTAAGAACAATCGATTTTTTAAATTATTTAAAAACATTCTATCCTCCATATGTTTCAAACATATCTTTATTTTTCCCAGAAATTTATTATCTTTTTCAAATAATTCTGGACGACCACACTTTCTTACCCATTCAACGCGTCTACGAGGAATTATAAAAAAAAATTTTTTTGTTAAGTATTGCAAATATTAAAATAATTTATTATATCCACCTGGTTTTGTCTTTTGGAAACGAAAATAAAGTAAATTGTTCATCTCAACGTTTCGTTATACAATCTTGTACCTTACAAGAGAAACCAATTTTTTGCCTTTTTAAGTCAAAAAAACTTATTGTCTATTAATAAACACTAAACCAAATACAGTAAACAAAACACACTAATCAAAACTTAACACTAAATAAAGAAATCAACAAATAAACACAAAATACTGATGAACAATGAATATAAAATAATAATTAGCAGCACGAACCAATATCGCAAGGGACAAGACAAAATAATATAATGAAACATTAAACGCGTGAGTATGGATACCTAAATACAAGGATATGAAACCAAATCGTTTTATCGCTTTAAAAGTGGGACCACATTAAAACGGCCACTAGGTGGCGAATGTGTTCTAAGCCAGAAAGAAAATACTATATATACCTAAAATTTAAAATTTAAAAATCTAAAAATTTAGGTTTTGTGGTGGGCACTTATTTAATAAAATAAACAAATAAATAATACTGATGAAAACACTTTATTAATTATTTCATAAACGTAAAACATAAGTCATAAACATCAAACTTTTCCCTTTGTAGATGGCGCAGCATCTACCTCGTGACATAATAATTTTTGTTGTTGGCTGCACTGACAACCAACGGCGCTAAATTCAAATCAAAATTTTAAGCCTACAGTTTCCATATAAAAATATTATGAAAATACTTTGACTTTCAAATCTTGACGTTTTCTTGCTTTTTAATAAATATTTTTGCTGTATTAATATTAATATAATATATATAATATTCTCGTTATTTATTTTTAATTAATTAATTCCCGTTAATTCTTCTTTTTGCTTAATTATAAAAATGAAAGTTTGTACAAGAACTACATGTTGTGTGGACGGCTGTAATTCGGGGAGGGCCAATTATAATAAAAAAAATAAATTATTAGGAGTTAAGGCTCCAAGTTTATTTAAAGTTCCAAAGGTATTGTTAGAAAGAAATGTTAATATTTTGATTTACACATAATATTTACTTATTTCGGAGAATACAACTCTTTTTGAAAAGTGGAAAAGTGTCCTTCCAATTCGGCATCGAGTTTTGGAGAGTAATGATGTAGTTTGCGATCGACATTTTCTAACAACAGACATACAAAGATTTTATGAAACAATTTTACCAGATGGTACTATTGATCAAATTGAAAAATCAAGACCAACTTTAATTTTAGGTGCCATACCAAGAATATTTAATTTCAATGTAATCGATTCCTCTCCAAAATTTCCCTGTAACGATATCGATTCCCCTTCAAAAGTTCCATTTAATGATATCGATTCCTCTTCAAAATTTGAAACAAAAGGCTTAAAGAGAAAAAGGATTGAATCTCCTGAATCTAACATCGCCACTATTCCTCCAATTTCTATTTCTCAAAATTTATCAGTATTTATGGAGATTAGAAATCAAATAGATCATGTTGTATTACCGTCGAAATTATGGACTAAAGGACTCTTAGAACATTTTAATAATATAATATTTGTGGAATGGAATGATCATTACGACGCCGTTAAAAAAGTTGTTTTACATGAGAATATGCAAATTCAGGTAATTTTTTCAATAATTTTAATATCTCAGCATGTGACTATAGAAAGTGGTAAATTTGTTTATATTTATTGTATGTTGTAGGTATTTTGCGGGAGTAAGGAAATATCTAATCAATCATTTAATAACAGGAAAGTTTCAAGCACTCAGGACTTGATAGAAATATTACAAAACGTAAATGAATTTAACTTAAGAACAACTGAATTAGATGTGTACGTATGCAAGAAATGTTTAAAAGATATATGTCTAAATAGTAAATAAATCATTAATTTTAGGTCGTCTAAACCAATTATCAAAAAACTGTGTACTTCTCACAAACAGGAGCGTAATTTGTTAAAATATAAGCGGATGTTAAAAAATGTTAAAAGAATTAATTTGCGACAAAAAAATAAGGTCAGCAATTTTAAAACATATATTATAATTATTAATATATGAATAAGCAAAATAAATATATCTATATTCTATAGAGCACTCAGTATATAACATTACGTTTTATTTTGCATTTTTTTCTATTCCAGGTTTCAACATTGAAGAATCGAATTGATTCCTTAAGGAATCAATGCGTTTCCGTTTGGTCCTCAGTGTTAGAAGAAGTCATAAAAAATCTTCCTTCAACGTCACAACAAGAGGCTGTAAAAGCTTGCTTTCAATTTTCCACATTAAAAAATAGCATGAATAGACGCTATTCTACCATTTGTATTTATAACTGTTTGTTGTTACGTATTAAAAGCAGGTCCACATACGAACATCTTCGAAAAGTGGATATGTTACCTTTACCATGTATTCGAACCCTTAATTACTATATTCGTCACATCAAGGGCTGTTATGGTTTTCAAAAAATTGTTTTTGATTTGCTTAAAAAGAAGTCTAGTGAAATGGAAGTTTTCAATCGTAGAGGTAAAATATGGATTTGAAAATAATTTGAATAATTATATGAAATATTCATACATATAATGTTTCAGGGGTTTTGTTAATAGACGAAATGAAATTGACCGAGAAAATTACGTTCGACAAGTCCACTTTAAAAATAAACGGCTTTATAAATCTTGGTGATTAGTGATTACACTCCCAAAAATCAGCAAACACAAACAGGTGACCATGCCCTCATTATGATGTACCAGCCGTTTAAAGGAAAATGGGTGCAAGCTATAGCAGCCTTTTTGTCGAGGGGTTGTGCTTCATCTACAGTTCTATATCACCTAATTCTTGAAGCTGTTATTCTTTTGGAAAACGCTGGATTTGCTGTAGACGTAGTAACAACAGACGGTGCCACTTGGAACCGAAGTATGTGGAGACAGTTTGGCATCTCCCAGCAAAATGTATCTTGCGTTCATCCCTTTGATGTAAATAGGAGACTCTGGTTTGCTTCAGATTTTCCTCATCTAGTTAAAAATATTAGAAATTTTATTGTTCAATATCCGGAAACTTGGCTAAGCATTTAATTCTAGGAGATGTTGAACAATTAATTTATTTATATTTAATATGTATTATATGTAGACTCCTGAAGGCGTTGTAAAATTGACCCATTATACTTCTGTTGTTACAGCCGACAATTCAAAGGGATTTAATCTCAAATTATGTCCAAAATTATGTGAAGATGACATAAATCCCAAAGGATACCAAAAGATGAATGTGGGGAGAGCTTACAGGGTGTCCATAAGAATTTAAATTTTTAATACAATCTATAATTATTATTGAAACAGTTTTTCACTGATAAAACTGCAGCAGCCATGAATATTTACAAGACAGAAGATAATGCATTGTTAGATTGTAGACCAAGTGTTATGCTGATAAATCGCATGTCAACACTTATACGAATTATGAGCCATAGAATGTCGAATGATGGGCTGAAACCAAATTCAACCGAAGTTGAGGTGTTATTCAAATAATTAATTTACCTTCTCAATTACTAAGTTCATTGTCTTTTTACAGTTTTTACTTGATTTTATTTCTTATTTGGAACTTTGGAGCAATATGGCAAACACACAAAATTTTAAATTTTTATCGAATAGAACATACATTGGACTAATTGTTACTCTGAAGACCACTTGCGAAGTCCTATCGTATTTGACTGACGAACACGGATTCAACTTCTTAATGACATCGCGATTGAATCAAGATGCACTGGAGGCAAATATCTTATGAACGATCTTACCAATAAACTAAATTTACCATTTAAATTTAATCATTTTCTTAAATTTGTGATTATAAGTACATTACATATTTAGATATATTAACTATTTTTTTACATAATTCTAAATTTAAGAATGATTTTTTTGTTAAGATCGGTCATATTTAATTGAACACCATTTCATTTGTATTTTTTGTTGTTGTGTGTTTTTTTTAACAATATTTTACTATATAGTTAGTTTTAACAGATCAGTGGGAAACTATGATGAACTCCTGTGCAATATTCTTATATATTTTTTATTTGTTTAGCGTTTCTTCGGAATGATGAGGGGAGCTTGTGGGGCAAATGACCACCCAAACTCCAACATGTTTATTCAAATATTTAGGCTGATCAGTACATATTCGCTCGTCCAACCGCCAAAAAACAGTAATATTTGCAATGATGAGATATTTTTATCCCTGACCAATATAGACGATTTAATGGCTAAACCCGAAGAAAACATTTTAAATTTACAAAAAAAATATGGATTTTATATTGGACAACTGTATATGGTTCGAAAATTATTCGTCATTGGAATCAATTGGGGAACATAATTACGCTTTAATGGATGTACAAAGCGTTCAACGTAAGAAAAACCTTGGCCGCGCATGGACCGAATGGTATTCGGCACGTTACGGCAATTCAGAGCTCCACCACTAAGTAGGCAGTGGCGTAACTACTATAACTATGAATATTATGTAGGAATATGTGAGTGCATTATGCACAGCCCTATAAGCGAAAGACGAGTCGTCTAGGTGCGTATTTAAAATTGTCGGGTTTCTCCCTCTCCAAAAATACGACTACGCACAATAGCCAAGGTTTTTCTTACGTTGAACGCTTTGTATCTTCATTTATTAATTCGTACATTGCCGGTTATATTGCAAGGAAATGCCGTACCAGGTTTACAAAATGTGAACTTTGTTTAAAAGTATTAATATCGAGTGATTGCAAAATTAGGGAAAAATTTATAAGTCTCTTATCTAAAGGGTATCTAACATATCCTTCTGAGCAGTTGTTTACCCTGATTAGTTCTTTAGAATCATCTTTTATAAATTTTGTTAGTTGCAGCAGTATCAATAATAATCTACTATTTGATTTAGTGGAGTACATACAAACAGAACAATTTACATTTATTGGTTGCGATACCCGTGCAAGGGGGTTAACTGAAACAATAATTAGATTTTATCTCATAATGAGAATCCATTTCTTTTGTAAAACCTTAAATGAAAAGTTATTATTATATAAAAAAAATGAAAAAACTAAAAAACTACGAAAAGAATCAAAATTTTAATCTGCTTAATCTTTTACAATAAAATTATATACAAATTATTTGAATTTTAAAAATTGAAATTACCGCTTAAATATATGGCTTAGAACAGCTGCGACATCTGATGGTTTGGTCCCATTTTTATACTGCTCGTTTCATATCCTAGTATTTAGGTATCCATACGCGTGAGTTTTCTTGACATACTTGACATATCAGCAATTTTGAATTAAATATTTTGAATTTCAGTCAGATTTCAGTCAAAATCAGCCATTTTGATTTTACTAAATGAAATTGCGACTACAACGCCAGTGTAGCTTCTAAGTTTCATAGTTGTATAGTTGTATGTATATACCATAGAAATAATACTACCTAGAAGGCTAGTACAGTAGTATATAAGAGTACATAAGGTGATCTACTCACGAAGAGAGACAGAAAAACGTGCCTTTATGAACTATTGCGCATGTGAGAGCTACACTCAGAGAAAAACACTCATCTTATATCACCGTCAACAATATTTGACTGTATACAGCCACATATAACTAACACATTGTATATATACGCAAGCGTATATTGTGGGCAACCCATTACTTTTCTCCCTTTCTTCGTGAGCGACTACTCACTCTTCTCGCCTTATAGTAGTGTAATTTATATGGTACTTATATTCTCTGTTGTTATAGTATGTTCATTGATACACCAGTCAAAAAATGCGCAAAACGACACACTTTGTACACACTACGTGCATCTTCCAGTTTCCCCACCACGCTGCACATTCTGTTTCTTCTGTGGTCTGTACAATAGACTCCGTCAAGGCCACAGAACGCGCCACATTTGAAAGTGGTGCGTGAGTGAGGTTAAACTTGAAATTTCTTTTTAAAATTCAAGCAAAATAAAAAGCTTAAAACATCATTTAATCATTTTCTTTTTTCAATGATCATTATCGAATACTGGCTATTTATTGGTAGCGTAAATGAGATCTATAATATCCTAGATAAAATTTTAAAAAATTTTTTTATGAAAATGCGGCCGAGCCACAAGAAAGATTGTTATGTGTAATAATAACGGAACTTTTAAAAACATATTTCTAAATTTAGTTTTTTTGGCTTGGCCATAAAAATGAAATATATGTATTTTTTTTAAAAAATGTTGGTAGTTCAAATCAGTTTAGATGTTCCGTTCACTCTTAAATTTATTTATTTTGTTCATATAGTGATTAGATTGAGAAATAAAGCCTCGAGGCATCTTTGTAGAAAATAATAACTAATAACTGACATTCTTTTCTTTTGAAAATGTTCTATAACCATAGAACTTATATTAGCGGAAGGCTTCGAACATAAACAACTAGAACGCTTATATCGTATCTCAACAATATACGAGAAGTAAAACATTTTTGATGGACGGGGAACGGGGTATATTTCATATTCGCTATAATACGCATGTGCTAAATAATAATAGCAGAAATACAGATGATAATTCTATTGGCTATATTACAGCATAACTTAAACCGCAGAATTTAAATAAATTTGAATATTATAAAATATACGATAATATAGGGCGTTCAAATTAAGCAGAACCTTGACTATTATGCGTAGTCGTATTTTTAGAGACGGAGAGACTCGACAATTTTAAAAACTCTCATAAACGCACATAGCTCTGAATTGCCGTAACATGCCGAATACCATTCGGTCCATCCGCTGCGATATTACAGCATAACTTAAACTGCACAATTTAAATAAATTTGAATATTATAAAATATACGATAATAGGTTTGTTTTCATAAAGGTTTGAAAACAGTTATTTTACACTTTTCTGATTGTCATTACTGCGTGTGAACACCTGATACAAATGTAATCATGGTTGCATTGGTTTTTGTAAATATTATTTGACAATTGATTGACAATATTTTTTCGAATGCGCATGTGCCAACACTTTACTTGAAAATAATCAGCAAACACTTTTGACTGTTATCTAACTGTAAGAAATTGATGTGTGAACAGCGAACTATTAGTTTGAAATCTGTCATATAGTTTTGTGAGAACACAAATAACTTTACTGCGCAGCCGCAGTATGTTTGTAACTTGTTTCTTATAAATGTGAAAACAAACCTAATATAGGCCGTTCAAATTAAGTAAAACCTTGGCTATTATGCGTAGTCGTATTTTTGGAGACGGAGAGACCCGACAATTTTAAAAACTCTCATAAACGCACATAGCTCTGAATTGCCGTAACGAGCCGAATACCATTCAGTCCATGCACTGCGAAGGTCCTAGATAGAAACGTATAGTTTGGTCTAGGGCGAAGGTTTTCCTTAACTTGAACGGCCAGTACTTAACTACTTACCTATTATTTGTAATATGTATTATAAAGTAATAAAATAATTGATAAATGTACGGTGAACTTAAATTATTATCTCTAAAATGCAATATTATCTATTAATTATTTTAATAGATTTAATATTTTAATATCTTTATTTACAATTTGGAACAATTATTTACGAACAAATTTATGGAACAACAAATTGAACCTCACAATCAAAATAATCTAATTAATGTTTGCTATAAATTTAGTATGTATCTATTAAGAATGTAACAGAAGACTGTTTAAGTTGTTTAAATATTGTAATAGAGGGCGTCTCGGACTAGTCAGGTGACTACCAGTT
>SSSI01007305.1:0-27402 GCA_004796505.1 Oryzaephilus surinamensis | reverse complement strand
ATTTTTTCCAAAAAAGCTACAGTAGGTATACATTTAGTACTCACTAAATGAAAAATATTAATTTGGAAAACAACTTAGTACCTATATCATTTAGATGTGCCATTCCAATATCTATTGAAAAAATTGATTTTAATAATAATTTTCGGAAAATTGTGGAAATTATAGTGAAAAATCGAAAATTGCAAAATTTTTATCGATTCTGGATTTTAGTGAGTTTTCACACTTTGTGAATTTTTTTGCGAATTTTGGCAAAACAACTACATATTCTGTTTAGTGAAAATGGACGAGAGAAATTCGACCATGGTATATATCAGTTATATCTAACGGCGATTTGTAGTTAGACCATAAGTTGAAATTAAAATTTGACCATTTTGAAAATTTAAAATTGAAAATTTTAAATGACCATATTTCTTAAACTAAGCCATAATGACTTGAAAAAGTTTTACAAAATATTCAACATGAAACATGTGAAATAAATAATCTTCTGATAAAGTGGACCCCGGATGAATGTTAATTCATTTACACAGTATTAAATTTGAGCATTTGAAAAATTTTCATTTTAACTAAAATTTTTAAAACTTTTATATAGCCATAAATTTTTTATTAATAAATATATCGTAATGAGATTTCTTTATTATATTATCCAATAATCACATTCACATTATAAATTGCTTTTTACTAGAACATTTTATTAGCTGCAATAAAAAAAATTTTAATTTTTCTCTTATTACAAAAATTAGAAATTCAAACATCTTGTGGAATAAATTGTATTTTTTGATATAATAGGATCTGGTGAATACAACCCAGTGTACAGAATTAAATTTAGATCATCAACAGTTTTTTTCAAAATCCGTAGTATATAGGTACATACATACATTATGTTTATATGGATACCTATATATTAATTCATTTAAAATATCTATATAAAACGAATACTTTTTAAATTTGTCCTCATCTACATATAATATATTATGTATGTATTTGTTTTAATCTAGTTTTCCAAATGAAAAGCATTAATTTAAATAATTTCGTTTTATTACATATTACAATAGTATATATTGTAGATTTTCAAATACGTCAGTCCTATCAAATATTAAACTCAATCTACTAGAGTTCTTAATAATTAATTTCTCAGCCCTACTGAGCCTTAGCTTCAGCTCTTTAACAATGGCTTTTGATATTGTTTAGTCATCATTTATTAAAGTAATTAATTCCCGGTGGTACACATGTATTATACCATAATTTAAACAATTCAAGTTTAGGAAAGCCCGTATATTAAATTTTATAACTAAAATACGACTATTATAGGCACCATTATTACAATCTAGTCTAAAAACTATAATACATATTATAATATTTTTACATTATTTTTAGCAAATATCTTTACCCAATCTTTTACGTATTTTAATATACATATAATATTGTAGATATAATAAGGCAAAGAAAAAAAATTTAATTAAATAAAACCATTTATATTTATTGCACATTTCAAAAGTAAATTTCATTTAAGTTTTATATTATAAAGAGTAAAAGAGTGAGAGAGAGATAGATGGAACAATTTCCCAAGATGAATTATTTTCTGGCAATATTCTGACGAAAAATAATTTCGGATGGAAAAAAATTTTTCGTATGAAAATATAAGTTTTAAAACGATATATATAAAGCATGCCAACCAGGGCCAGGATAAATCTGTTGACGCAATATAAGGCGCCCCCCCGTTCACCCTCTATACTAAAAAGTGTGTATAAGCAAAAGCATCACCCTTCCACACCCCAGTCAGAAGAGAGAGTGTAATGGAAGCAGCCCCATGCAATTTTAACAAGTTCTACTGTATATTTAATTATTGTAATATTTATAAAAGCAGGCCCGCTAACGCGGGGGGGTTATATGTGCGTTGTTGCGGAGGGGTTGGTGGAGGTGTCTAAATAACTAACAACACTCCGCCGTCTAATTTACTTGGCAAACTTTTATTATATATATAAAAACTTTTCAGTTTTTATTCGCAATTTATTACTTATACTTTTGGAATGTCATTAAAATATTTATAAAATGTTATGCGGCACAATTTGATTTTTTTTTTTGGTGCCTCATAGTCTCTTCCACATTTTTCCTTTTTTTCTTAATAACCTCTGAATGTATCGTGATTTCAAGTTCGATATTTGATTCTTTTTACCAATAAGAAGATTAACCATACAGATAAGTGTATTATTATTCCAGATATCAATTTTTTTTTTAATTCAAAGAGAAAAATTTGTAAATACAGCTTTTATAAAGTCACGCGAATTTATTGCAGCATATTTGATATGTAAATAAATGCTATTTGTGAATTTAATAAATATTTACATGTAGAAAATACAATACCAATTTAATACAAACACACAACGAACCAAAATGGCCGGTCTACATTGCACACACAACTATTCATTAGTACGATTTTTCCATTTCATTCTAAGAAAATAAAAACATGTTATGTTAAATAAAGACGGACTTATAATATGGCTTTATATATGCTTGGCAATTATCACTTCAATTAATGCTCTTAAAGAACACGCACATCTGTATATATTTTCTGTATAATACGAAGTAGAAATGGAAATAAAATATATAATTTCCTTTATAATAGGTTCCCATTTTTAATTTCATTCTTTCTGTTATATATTTGCATTCAGATATTGTGTGTTGAATTATAATGTTTGATAATATCGAATTTTCGGATTATATGAATTACATCCTGTTCTAATAAACATTTAAACTTATTACTATTGGGAAATGAAACAATTATTCAATAATAGAATATTACTTATTATAAACAAATTCGGTGTAATGTGCGATCTAAAGGGTCGTACACGTTTACCACATTCACCAATTCACCATTTATGCCATTTAGCTTCTAAAACACCAGAATTAGTCTATACATTCATAGGAAGAGTTATATGATATTCAGATTGCCCTAAAAGACTTTCATTTTCGATAAAAGTCACATTTACACAGCTCCAAAAGTTTAGTAATTTTACAGAATTCTAGACATGCTTCTCAAAACTGTTAAAAGAGGGATTGCAATATAAAACAATAAATTAGTTTTTATTTATATGCCCTCATTTATATATAATTTCGATTAGGAACAGGAAAATTTTGTTAAATTCGTTTCAAATGAATATGTAATATGTAATTGCAAAAACTGATCACTTTCAGATGAAAATGAACAGAATATAATTTACCTAGAAAGTGATTGGTGGTTGTGAGTAAGCCTTTAATAATGCAAAAACTAAAAAAGTTAAAAAAAAGCATTAAATATATTTATTATATTTCTTAAAAAACAAGCAATTTTTTTAACGAAGATTAAAATGTAAAAAAGTAACACTGTGTTAGTTAGTGTACAGTGTACACCATCATAGCATGTTAATCTGACATGCATAATTTTTCTTTACTTGTAAATTAATGGTATCACTACTATTATTAATCATTGTCCATCATGATATATAAATTTCTCACGTAAATTCAATTTATAAGTAATAACTACTTTAATGTACATTAAAAACAATTATAATGTATAATATGTTTATATTAAAATTTACATATATATGGAGTTTTATGAATAAACAACCAACTATATAGGTAGAATGTAAGACAAAATTGCAACAGATTAGATATTATATATGTTCCTTCAAGCCAAAACAGAAGAAAAAGTGACGTTTACCAACTATACATATAACTACAAGCTACAATATTATTTATGATATTTATGTATAAGAAATTTTTTATTTTTCATTATCTATATGTAATTTTCCAATGTCACAAAACAAGAAAACATTACCTATAATATTCTTGTTTTCATTCAATAATTCATTATTATACTCGTATAAGACCTACGTCAGTGAATCTTATTTTTGTAAAAAAATATACCTATTTAAATCAAATCGCGTGTTATACAATTTTAAAATCAAAATGCAAGCGTTAAATAAAACCATATATTACAAAAAATATAACTGCAACTATGCACAATATTTATTAATATTTTACGAAAATTATTTAATGTCATTATGCGAAGAAAAGCAGTAAAAAATGTACAAACATGAAATATTTGCATACGTAAATACAAGAACATAAACATAAATACTTTTACATACATAATAAAAGTATAATACTGAGTTAAATGGTTTTATAACTAATACTTATGTTTCAAGAAAATGTGACTACAGAAAAAAAAGACATCTGAAATTGACATAGTAAAACACGTTATATATATGTATAGAAAGAAAACAACTGTAAATTTTATAAGGAAAAAAGCTTTTGAAATAACTTTTCTTAATTAAATTAAAACCAAAAGATATTTCAACGGCTTCAACGGAGAATTAATTAAAGAAAAACTCGACGCATTTCCGAGTAATATATTATAATCGTTAATAACAAAAATTAATTTTATCGATTGTTCTTTTTCTTTATGGTAAAAGTTTCACAGTATGAGTGTGAAAATTTGCTCTGCTGCAGGCGAGATGTCTGCTATTTTAAAAACTTTTCCAGTCGGCAATTTTACACTCTTTTGCCTTTTATATAGGTATACAACATGCCAAATGGACAAAGATATTTTATTTAAAACTTTTTCAACACACATTTTTTTATTTAAAGATTTACCTAGACATATATGTATATTATTACGTACCTATGTATATGTGTTTACCATGACGAAAGAATAATATACGCGAATAGTGTCAATATTGAACAAATAATGTAGAAAATTATTGAATCAAATAAAGGTATATAAATGGTATGAGACTTTGAGGTAGGGTATTTCTATTATTAAACTACCATAACTAACGTTAAACATGTATAATGGACTACACAGTCCCATAAAAATGAAATTTTATAACTTTGCACAAGTGTTCATATCAAACATTTATAAGCAGGGTTTTATTCGGTTTGCTGACTATATTATTCTGGGGTCTTAAATCTTCTGTAACACGTAATTACATACATAAGTACATACTTCTCATCATATTTCAAGTAAGTAATTTTACAGAACGTATCTATAATAGAAGAAATGCAATTTTATTATGCGCAACAAGAGAAAGAGAGAATAAACTACCATGAAATGGTAACATTTATTTTTTATGCAAAATAATATTGCTAAAGTCTGAGTTGTTTTTTTTTTTGAATAATAAAATTTAAATAATAATCCACAACGTGAGGTACTTACCTAGAAAAGAAAGTCAAAAGTCAGAGACAGTCCCAAACTTTTCCACTTTCCCTCTAATCTTCGATCAGCCCTTAAAAACCAACAAGCCGATGCTGTCACGTGAACGAAAATGAACTTGCAGAACAAGAAGAAACGACGAAATGCGTCACACTGTAACAGAAAAAAAAAACAAGTAGTAATTTTAATAATTTAAGACATAAATTCACATTCAGGATATTTTATAGTTTTCATTAAATTGTTCCGGTTTCTATTTAGAGCATATACATTTCCCTGTTGAAAAATCAGATGAAAAAAATCCATCGCTTTTTCGCCAGATATGACCCGTATTTCTATTAAAATTGCATTTTTACGGGGTTGCAAAACTTCGTTTCTGGTATTTTATCATCATTTCTAGAGCGAAAACAATGTAATAATATTACTTTTTTACGTTATTGAAATGAAACACTAATTCTTCTTCATGGCGCATTCATTTGTTGTTTGTTATTGTTTTTAATTTAAAAAATTATTACCCTGAACCCGCCCCCCCATCCTCGTATTGCCAACCCCTTTTTATCTTTTACAGTATATATAAATAACAAATTTTTTTATGTCGCTTTTAGGCCTTACTTCAATCTACTATTGTTATTTTTCAATGTCCGAATATAATACGTACAAATGAATTTATTGTTAGAAATTTTAACACACACATTTTTGTATCGGGTGTTTGTAATTTGATTTTCAAGTTAAAAATTGGAAAAACCTTTAAAATTTTTCCAACTAACGTAAATATAAATCTAGAAAAGTCAACATGTCTTTATACAACATTCTACATTGTGGTTAACGATAAAAAAGAAAAG
The DNA here is from genome assembly GCA_004796505.1 of Oryzaephilus surinamensis. Classification (NCBI taxonomy): domain Eukaryota; kingdom Metazoa; phylum Arthropoda; class Insecta; order Coleoptera; family Silvanidae; genus Oryzaephilus; species Oryzaephilus surinamensis. The sequence continues at coordinate 21,372 of SSSI01007305.1, read as the reverse complement.
TTCTTTTACTAATGGCGAATATGGCCCCCCGTTCTTTATAACTTAACATAAATTTCATAGTGTAATATTGTAAGAAACGGAGAGCCATTTGTTTTTGTTTCGGTATTCACAAGTGATGTATATTTTAATTTTAAAACTAATGGCCTCTCCTTCAATGTAAATAAAAAATAAAATACACTTGCTTAGAAAATGGTATAATTTACAAGTTTTTCTTTTGGTTCTACTATATACATATATACATATACTATGTGTTTTTTCAACAAAACTCTCGTTTCAGTATAATTTAATACCGATCCTTCTTCTCATTTTTATACTTTTTTCCTTTTTCTTTACTGTTTTATATTAATACTTTCGAAACAAAAACGAAAAGTGAAATTACTTTTTTTACGCATTCATAAATAATTATTTTAGTCTAAAAAAAATTTTAATAAATCGCTCGGAAACCAAAATACAATGACTTAATTTAAAATATATTTTGTATTTCTTTTTCGGCATCATCTACTTTTTATATATAAAGTCTTTTTTTTTCTTATATTGTAAATTCTCAAATATAATACATAAAGAAAAAATAAATTAACGTTAAAAATGGACCAATTCCAAGTCTTAAAAAACTTTTTTCATAAGTAATAAAGGAAGTTTTTTTTTTATTAATATACGATATTTAATGCAATTAAAAAGTTCTTTAGCAAGTTAAGACGAGTAAGTATAAGTTGAAAAAAGTTTGTAATTTGAAATTGTTAGCATTTTAAGATATTCTTGTATTTTCATTAAAATTAAATATTTTTATCCATTCAATTGCAATTTCCATTTAATATACATATACGTATATGTACGAGTATATACAGCAACCTATCCTACAGACAGTCGAAAAAGAGTACACTAAATGGACAATAAATAAAATTACTTTTCATATAACATATATATATTCCATTTCTATCACGATATGTTTTTAGTAAAATTAAATATTGATTAGTTTGTATAATGTACTGAATATTTTTCTAAAGAAAAACGGTAATAATAAATTGACAAAGTGAATATTTTAATAAAATACATATATGCCTATTATATCTATAATGAAACAACCACCCCTTAAGGCCGCACCCAATAAAAATTGGAAAAATAAAACACCAACTTTATAACATCATTAATAATTAATGGAAAATTGTTGGATTCTACCATACACCATAATATACATACTCGTACATTATAGAATAAAACTTAAAACTGAATACATATACGAAATAAAAAAAATACAACATGAGTATAAATTCAATTAGCTTAATATAATTGTAATAGAATAGAATTCGAATGGATATCGAAATGATATTTTGAATTAATTAGTATTGTGAAATTATTAGTTGTGTGCTACACACATCATCCCCATCATCTAACCAACAAACACTAATACACCATATACGAGAGAGAGTCCACCTTTCAACTCCCCAAAACAAACAAACCATTTGCATGTGTATATGTATGTATATGTACACTAACATATTTACGTTAGATTCTGCATCGATGTTATATCGTCATCTGGATACTATGTTTTGTTTAATTATAATGATTAAAACAACGTCCAACCTCGAACCCATCACATCATATACATATATGTGTATACCCTCTTACGCATCCTATATTATTCGGTTCAGTTTACTGCTACTTTAATATTACCAACTAAACAATATCATGTGTGATATATATTTTGCTGTATACATACATACATTCATAATACAACATGTCTAGAACAACAATGTTTATTGTTAGGACTGTTTACATAAAATATACACAACGTATAGCAAGATTTATACGTTTATGTGCAAAATTAAGAAATAACATGCATTATAAGCTGTGTTTTTCTGTGCATACAAAATGCACCGTGACATATATAGAAATAAAGAAAAAATAATCAAGAAGGTGTAAAATATGAAAATTTATCTGGTGAATACTATGGAAAAAGTTTGTATGTAATTCATTGAAATTCTTTTTTACGGCGATATATTTTTTCCGAAAGCTTCAAAGACAAAGAATATTGTTTTAAAAAAACGCCATTTATATTAAATTTTCATTTTTTAATTCGTCAACAACTTATCTTAAACTATCTTAATGATTTCTCTTTCGTTCATTTCCTTTTCAGACTTTTCACGCTTCCTGAACTATTAAATAATAATTGTTTAGTCGAAAATAATACAACTTCCGTAAAACAAGGAGATTGTTTTAAAAATTTTAACGTACAATGTTCTACGAACTTAATTTTTGTGAAATATAGACAAAAACCTACTATCAGTTTTTAAATACGTACAATACTATTTAAGATTGTTTAAAAAAATATTAACTAATTATAACTATGTAAAATTATGTTTATATTGATGTCGAACAAGTAAAACGGCAAATTCATTTTTTATTTAATAATATAATACATATTATATGGAACGATTTACAAATGTCGGCAAGCATATTCATTTAGTATTTTCACACTTCACCACTCATGTGTGGACGACATATCATAGTAAAACACGTCATATAAATATGTAAATAGAGTTTGTTTAGCGTTTTGTATACGGATGGTACAATATAACTTTAAAAGCTATTTTATTACTTTATTACTATTCTAATTTTCAATTTAAATACCTTTTCTATGTAAATTTCGATCTACCAGATATATTTCTCGAAAATGTTGTAAAATGTAAAGCAACTATTGTACAGAGTGACATGATAAACAACATATACAGTTAAAACCATTATGTTACATTGATTACAATCTTATTTTATATTATTATTGCTTTTAAAATACTATGTATAATACACAAGATGATTGTCTTAAACAAAAATAAGCAAAATACAATCATTATTCATATATATTACTATTACCGGTTTAAACAATTTTTTCACAGTACAAAGAACATTTACACAAGTTAATTATATACTAATACTAATAGTATAATAAAAATTGTTTCTATAACGAAATATTTCATTTAGACGCATTATGGTTTTGGAACAATAAATTTGAAAACAATTTTATTTTAATTTGATACAGTTTTACAGAAATCTATTGAATAGAAAAGTTTGCTATTAAGATGCTTTTTGCTCTCCATTTATATGGATTATATATTGCCCTCCTGCTTATACAGGGCAATAAAATTTCATTATGTACATGTTGCATACAGGACTTTAAGCTCAACTCTTAAAAAAATTACAATAAAATAATGTTTATGAAATGAATTGAATATTGAATATTTTTTGAATCAACTCGTTAACATTAACTTTCTGTATAATTTTCCGTCCATAAACAATTATTTTATTGAACAGGTACGTGTGAAAATATAATTATCCAGTAATTGAGAGATTATTCAATTTTCAGTCAAATTTGCTTTAAAATGTGTACACGTGAAAAAGTAACACCTGTTATTTTGTTTTCATCTTTAATTAAATTTAATGATAAATAATTATTTAGAGTTGCTCGTAAAGCCATATATGTGTATGTATGTAACGCAAATTTAATGCTTTTTATTGGACTTGTTTTCTTAAAGTAAAATAAAATTGTGTAAATTTCAAAGTGTCCCAAACAGGAATGGTGTGACTGGGACAAATGATACTCGTTGAATAACAGATTGGTGTCATGAAGCAACACGTATGCCAATTGATTTACACGCTTTACAGCTAAACTGTGATAAAACTGCAGTTGCAACAAGCGGTAGTGCAACATTGCATGTTTTAAATGCCGAGTTTACAAGCCCCGCGGGTAGCCATAGCCGACGGCCCATTCATATAATACCGGCTTGTCATTTACCCAACAACACTGTGTTGACAAAATAGCACTTCTTCGGTTGATTGACAGTCAGTTATACAGCAGAGCTTGAAATATATAAGCTCGAATAACGCCACACATTACTACGAAATACTTAACCAACTGAAAATAAAGTATTTTGGCTGCCTTCGACTGTATGGTATAAGAAAGTTTTGCACTTTTATTATACGTCTAACGCGACAGAACAATATATTATATATACTCGTATAAGAATAAAAATGGGGATGTAATTTGTGAAAAAACAACAACAACGAAACAAAACAGAAAAAAATCATGTAAAGTAAAGAAGAACGCCGATTGTAAAACGTATATAAAACTTCAACGAGTGAAAAGAAAAAGAAAAACCGTGAGAGATTCTTATTTAATATTCTAATACAATTTATTTTATGCATAAATTTTGAAGTAAAAATATAATGGAATAATAAAAGATTTTCTGAAAATTTGCATTAAATATGGGAGAATAACTAAAAACAAATTAAAATTTAAGAATAAAATTTACATATATAAATGCCTTCTTCTTTTTAAAATTAAATCTTGGTAACATTGAAGGAAAAAAAGTTATACTCCTGATACTTTAATCAATATTAAGTCTCGTAAACAATGATTAAAGCTTAATGGTTATTGGTTGTGTGTATGTGAGGGCCAGTTCGATCGATACTTAACCAGCAGAGAGAGGTATCAAACCGATTCAATAAATCGCATCGTAAATACTGACCACTCCTGTGATCTAACAACACCTTCAGATACAACCACATTACACTTGTTCACCGTGACGTGTATGAATTTAAGACCAATTATTATATATATAGGTTGGTAATTTTATGGGGTCAATGATGACCACTGGGATTATGTTCTATATTTCTCCTCTTGGACCAATTAATTTAACTGGTGCTCTGGCACTTTTGTATTTTTGTTATGTTATATCCTACAAGAATTTTCATGTATTAAAAAAAATTAGTTATTAAAACTCGTATGTACTTACATACGAGCTTACATATATGTATATAGTTTCTTTTGATTCGTTAGTTAAAAATAAATTTACTGAAAATTAACTAAAACTAAACTAAAATTACTAATAAATACTAACTAAAACCGATCAACGAAATATTCAGGAAAATAATATTTTTAAAAACGAGTGTATTAATTATACGATATGTTTTTCTAAACGCGTCCACTAGATAACTAAATAATAAAATATTAAATAAAAAATATGTAGTCAAAAACTTGTTTCTCTATTTCTCTAAATATTGTTAAAGATGAATCACACTAACAGGACAACTTTGATTTCGAGTTATCAAAAAAATACGATCGACTTATTTGTATAATATGTTTAAGATTAATGATCAATTTATTTGTAAAACATGTAAAAAGTACATAGTTATTATTTAAAAGAAAACTGTTTTAGTTGTAAAAACAGATACTTGCTTCAATGGTTTTCGTCAAATAAAGATACAAAAAACTAAAAAAAGGTTTCACTAAATGTGAAAAATAAAATAGACAATTGTTTTAATACATTATTTGTACCTATGTACATACATATACATTCGCAATGAGTTTTATTTACTAAAAAACTATACAAATGAGTTATTTTGTTATTATGAGTTTTTTGTTGTTTTGATAGCAAAACCCAAAATTCATTAACAAATATATACCTACATATGTGTGTCAATAGTAACTAAAAAAGGTCTTTAAAACAATAAAAGAAATAATAATTGTAACTGTACAATAAAGTACATTTAGATGGTACAATTATACGTAAAAGCTGAAATTTGCTCAATAATCCACAAAGTCCACATCAAAGGACTTCATCCTGAATAATCCTGTTTTATAACTAGATTTGCTTACACTTCATCCCGATTTAGATGAGATTTCAACTATAGAATGCAGCAAATGAAATTGCTTTATTTCCTAGTTTATATTTTATAAATTGAAATTGCATATAAATATTATTTATGATGTTTGCTTGTACAATTCGCCTAAAATGCAAACTGTAGAATCGTTTACTTAATCTTATATTAAAATGAAACAAATAATACAGACTATAGTATATACAACTAATGCAATTATGAAATTTCCCATTATATAACAACAGTAAATAATTTAATTTACTTGCAGAATATTGTAGTTTATATTAAAATTTAGAATGTCACTAAAAAAAGTATATTAATTTGCGAAAAATATTATTATTAATATAACCTTGCAGTAGTATTTCTCTATTTTTGTCTGCAACCATAAATAACCTACCCTCAAATGAAATTATACACATACTTATATGTATACACACGTATTAAATAGGTGTGAAATGTACACGATTTTTTTTCTGTTAATATAAAAAGCTATTTTATATAAAATAGACTTTATGCAAATGCCGTAAAGGCTGCATTTAACTTAAATTTATTATCCTTTAACTATATCGTAACATTATGAACACGTATACTTTATAATTAAATTTCATGTAAAATCTTTTTCGCTCGCGCCAGTTTCAATTAGATTTTATCTAAATGAAATAATAAAGAACAGTCAACCCTTTTATATTAAACGTTTTACCTACAGGCGAATTTAGTTTCAGTACGGTTAATTTAAAAAATTATAAGCATGTCATGTAATTAAAAACATACCTATATTAGCTTTTAGCAGGAGAAACTCTCTTTTACGAAAACGTACGTAACATTTATACGTATACACATAAATGAATAGTTTTAAGCATTAAAAGTCTAAAATCGAGTCTAAAATACTTAATAAAATACGACATTACATGCTTTTTATACATCTCAACCCACTTAATCTCGAATGTGGTATGTAGATATGTATACATATATGTTCGCTTTTATGACAAATTATTTTGTTTCTTTGAGTTCAAAACAAATTATATTATTATGTTTTGTGTATGTGGTATATGTAGGCATACGTATGTCCAGCATTTTCATTTTATATACAATTACAAAGATTCAAATATGCAATTTTACCGCAATTTGAAGTAAAATAGAAACGATTTCCACAAAATTTCATTTTAGTTGCTCCATATTATACCATATATATTTGTTACACAAAAAATGTTTCATCAAAAACTATCAATTTATATTTTTTAACGTTATACGAATTTACTTTTTTTATTCATACATAATAATATGTATAATATATAATATGAAATATTTGTAACAAACAAATGTTTATTAATATTAGATTAATTATACGATATCACACACACTATATGTGTATTCTAATTATCGTAAATGAGATATTTCAGCCATTATATTAGAATTTATTTCCATATTATATTATATAGAATATTAGAATGACGGTGAAACTATAATGTGTATAGTTAGAACTGTAAAATTAATAATAATTACACTAATTATTATATAATCAGATATTACAAATGAATCAGAATTCAAAAATTATTTAATGTTGTAAATTTAATTAAAATATGCCATAAAAATTTTATATATATTATTAAATAATATAAATTATAACAAATATTACATATTCGGACATTTGATTTCCTATATATGTATATAATGTACCTATAGTATTGTGACCATTTTTATTGTTTAAAGTTTTATTAAGCACACGAATACAAATACACATTATATTAAAACACATAAACATACACACATATAGATATTCAAATATCATTGGAAACAAAAAAAAAGCCCCACAAAAAGAGATTGCAATATTAAATCGGTTTTTTTTTCATTCCCATTTGGGAGCGCCATTTTTAATGAACCTAATTCAAATAAAAAAAATACCAATTTTTATACACAAACGACAAATATGCAATTTAATTAAAAATACACATTAAATAAGGGAACTTTTTTTATAGTGTACGTTTGCCAATATTTTTATATTCGTTATCCTGTTTCGAAACACATATACACACACATACAAATGCAATGAACGAATACAATATAATTGATCACCTAATGGAATACAAAATTCTCTTCGACTTTATAATCTAGCTAATACTCGCATACATGTAGGTACATCACAAATTTAACAGTTTTCACAAAATTTCAATTCAACTCTTGGCGGCGGCGGTGACGATTTGTATAAAGGGCCCCACATCATACCTGATGTCATACTAATTGCATGAATATAATAACAATTGCAAATGTCCCCATCTACAGTCATTATCATAAAGCGAAAAATTGCATTTTAGAAAGTTTATTATATAATAATGAAATTAACAATTTGACGAACTGTTATCGTTTTTGATACCTTTTGATTTAATATTGTATAATTAGAAAAATAGGCCAATATACATTACTGATAAAAATGCCATGCAATCATTGCAAATGATTTTAATAAGCTGCTAAGAAACGATTTCGTCAAAATAAATTTTTCAATAAATGTAAAACTTTTACCGCTTCATTAACTAGTAATGATTAGTGTTGCAATAAAAAATACTGTTAAAATAATTGAGTAGGTAAAAAATTACTATATCGGCTAAATAATTAAATTGTAATACAAAGCATTCTAAAAAGATTTATTTAAAAATGTGGACCTCAATTGAATTCAAATTGAAATTGCATAATATTGACCCTGAAGATGACATTTATGCCTAAAATAGCACATTAATTTAATTTGAACACAATATAATTATTTGTAAACAATAAATTTAATTATAATAGTATGTAATACAAAACTTGGAAAATCATATACCATTAATAATTTTGTGATATGTACCATAAGCAATTAAACAATACAGAAGAATATTACAATAGATCTATAAAGTGAATTTATGTGTGCAAATTTAAACAAAATATAAGCCAATATCAATATCAGTTAATTTATGAAAGTGCCACAAATTTAGTTGCAATTATGCGGCACAAACATGTATGTTGTGTATTTTGTATTAATTAATAATGCAGCCGATAGGTGGATCATGATGTTATATTCAAATAATGGCCATATCGGTGTTTGTCAACTCCAATTGTCCGGCTTCAGCATTGATAAATAATATATGCGTTGTGTGCATGTCAGAATTACGATTTATTAAATGGGGTCTTGTTCGCCACCGAACAATCCTCCATAACCATTGTCAAGATACTATTAAAACTCTATCACACTTCTAATATTTGTCACGTTACAACATAATAGTCGTATAGTACTAATAAATTTTACTCTACAATTTAACCGTGTTCGCTTCCACAAGTATACGTTAGACCCATTGCATAAATAATATATTTAGAAAAAAAATGAACATTTTTAAAGATATATAAAAATGAGAAATTTTTTCAACCAACGGCAAACTTTATAATTATATTTTCGTACCATTTAAATTATGTTATACAGAAAAAAGCACAGCAAGAATATATACTCGTATGAACACCAAGATCTATATGTATAATACGTATACAGGGTGTTTATTAAAAAAAAATTATCCTAAATATATGTGTTTATAAGTATATCTAAAGAAAGTTCAAATTAAATTCTGTAGACGAATTTGGGATTCAGCAATTCAATTTAAATCAAAATGTTAACTTATAGATATTTTTTCAGACTTCTTCAAATGACATCACGTGCGAATCGGCCTGTTGATGTAATAGTAGGGCTTTTCTAAAGGGAAAAACTTTATTGTTTAGTATTTGTGACAATTCTCAAGTTAAAAGTTTTTATATATAATTCCTAAACCAGGAGCTAATAGCAATATTTTGGACACGAATAATAAAATATAAAGTATTGACATACTTATACAACAAATGCATTTTTCAAAACAATGTGCAAACATACATTTCAACGTCGATATAATAATGAAACTTGTTTGGTGACGATTTATTGCAATGTTTATTCATTTTACGAATTTAGGAGTTACAATAAATTATTAAATGATTATTTTTTACATTAATGCATTTACGTATGTTTTAAGGATCATATTCTTTATTAATAAAACAACTTCAAAAAATACACTAAATAATTAAACGAAAAAAAAAAACAAATTTAAGAATGTAGGTATAACACAACCACCCTTTCCTATTCAGATTTTGTGAGTGATTGTTGAAAAGAGAGAATGGGGTGTTAAAGGCGCGAAATGTTCATACTAAAATATGTCATCTTCCTTACAATAATAATTAAGGATTTAAGACGTGCACAATTTATTTTGTTTGAAAATGATCAAATATCAAATTATTACAGGTATGGATACTAGTTTTCAGAAATGAACACCCTGTGTATACATATATAAAGCTCACACAAATATAATTAAGTGCTCATACATAATTCTTTCAATTTTTATTACATGTAGACATAAAAATCTATAAAATATTACAAAATAACGACTGAGCCTAACAAAAAATTACGGAGTTTAATATTAAATAATTAATTTTAATACAGTGCGCAGGGGGTTATAAATTTGTAAGCGCCGTAAATATTTAATGTTCACAAGGCATTGCCGAGACTCAGGCCCAAGGAATTTCACGATCCCTTCATAAGTAATAACACTTCGCATGCAATAATCATTTAGTTGCGAAGCAATTTGCACGATCTACGTAAACAGCTTTAGAGAAGAGTATACAACACAAACATATAGTTAAATGCAAGCTTATACTTATTACTTTTTTCTATAGAAATTATTATTATTATATACGTATTTATATTCACTTAAATATAGGATAATGATGATATTGGTTGACGAGTATGGGCACTGCTCGTAAATGATCATTATGATGCGTGTGAGAAAATTAAATGGTCCGTTCTCAACTTTTCGTTAAACTTTAAACTGGAGAATATACAAATTAATTTTATCCATCGCATGCAATCGTGTTTTGTTTTCTTCTCTTTTTTTTTTTCAAGCTTACAATTTACAACACATTGTATAACTCACAAAATATCAAATTTAGGACCAGTTTAACAAATCATTTGGAAGAGATGTTTTTTTTGATAGGTGTTGATTATTGGAAATGTTCTTTACATATTTTACCAAAAATTTATGAATGGATTATACTCCTCTTGTTATTTGCATTTTTTATAAAGCAAAGAAATAAAATTTTAATCTAATACATTATAAAATAAATAATTTAAAATAATAAGACCGAAAATTGAACCAAGATTGCTAACAGGTGCTTTGAATTAAAATTTTATCAATAATCGTAGAAGTAGAAAATTATAAATATGATGTGTAGAATATAAAATACTTGTAAAAGTGGTCAATATGTCATTTCGATTATCGATCCTGTGTGATTGCAAAAAGACCAAGTCTGAGAATCTTGTACCCTACTAAAATATTTAAGAAAATAAATAAATGTATTTGGTGTAAACGATAAATATTTAAATATCAAGTAAAAATGATGCATTTGAAACGTTGCATTATTAAAAAGAATTTCCAAGAAAATTGCATTTTAAATAAGACAACAGTCATATATGTCTTTTGATAAATAAAACAAAATCCAATTTTATAAAATTCAAGACGTTTAAACATCAAAGGCGACTCGACCAATGCTAGTTTCAGGAACATTTGTTTTTGTGAACGATTAAACTTTAATAGTAACGACACACGAACTGAACCTAAGTCAACGAATGAAATGTGACGTCAACATACATACATATATACATAGGAGAACAATCCTCTTTCTATTTAAAATGTCGACATTCATTACTAATGAATCTTTCAATTATTTGCAAACCAATCGAAAACTTAAAACAACCAGGTACAAAAGTTTTTAAATCGTAAAATTATTTATGCTTTACCTATAAGGTAAACTACTAGGCTACTTTAATTGTGGGAAATACGTTTTTTGTTTTTTTTCTATTTACCCTCACCCTTACCAACTCCTTCTCCATCCTATACTATACTATTTTAATTCCATTAAATATTTTCAAATTTTAATTAACTGAATTAACAACTAACTATTCAAGAAACTTTTCCACATTATTTTTTTTTTCTATTTATGTATTATTAGCCTGGTTGTTTTCAAAATCATTTTAAAAATTCAAATTTTAATAAACCACTCCATACATTATATTATTCTCAATACTTTATCAACTTTAATTATTATAATTTCAATAATTTCGCAACGATACTAGTATAATATACACAGTATATTTTATATTGGGAAGAAAAAAAAAGAATTGGAAGCAATAATAACACTACATTATAATATAGGTCTGCAGTCTGATAATAATATTATACGAACTAAATTTAATATCTATAATAATACGAAACGTCATAATGAATTATGTAATTATAGCAAGCCTTGTAGTATACTATATAAACTATATATATTCTTTGTTAAAAAAAAAGACACATCCCTAATATTGTTGTCAGAAATATATATATATGTATATATATAATATAGGCAACACAAATCTGGTTCCTGTGATTCGAAATTCATAATTATACGAGTGAAGAGTTCCCGCTGAGTTGTTATATTATTAAAATCATCTATATTCATTCCATAGTAATTAGAATAATGGCTTGATGTTTTTGAAATATGATAGAATGTCGTGCGCTCTTCGAATGAGGCGGGACTTTGATTTATGGATAATATTGATCAACAATACTAATATGTGATGCTTTAAATTTATAGAAAACAATGTCAATACTTATAATATTATTTCATTGTAATAAATTTGTGTGTACAATTGAAACAGCGAATCTTGAATGTCACGTGACAAAATTTTAAATATATCAATGAATATGTTATTTTATCCATAATAGTTAAAAATAAACTACTGTTCAATATGCGTATTATACCTATAACATATAATATATTTAATTCATATTAAAAACCGATCAACGAAGTATTTAAAAAAATAATATTATAAAAAACGAGCGTATCAATTACAAAATATGCTTTTCTAAACGCGTCCACTAGATAACTAAATAATAAAATATTAGATAAAGAATGTAAGTATACTAGAAAAACTCGTTTTGTTAAAAATTTTTACAGATGAAACACACAAACAGGACAACTTTGACGTAGGAAATTTTCAATTTTATTAAAATTTTATTAAAATCATATAGGTATTGGCTCGGGTATTGGTAATTATTAAAATCATATACATATATAGTCCCTAATTCGAGTTATCAGAAAAATACGATCGACGACTTATTTATAGAATTTGTTTATGTTACTGTTGTTGGTTTTTTAGCACCTTGTCCACTTTATTTATGTGACACCAAATGACATTAGACAAAAAAAATAAAACCACTAAATAAAAAACTATATGTTATATTATTATTATGATAGACACTTTCTTTTGTAATAATGTACAAGTATTGTATGTAAAATACTAATTTATTTTTTTTATTCAAACATAATTAAACAATTGAATTATTATTTTTTTAACAAATAAAAAAATTCTTATTGTCATTTGTATAGTTTATAATTATCGAATTATGTTAATATTTAAATATTATTAAAATATTAGGCCAAACTGTCGTCACTTTATATAAATTCAAACTGAATTAATAAAACATTTTGTAAGAAAAAGTTTTAATAATAATTATGTATACATACTTGGATATTATTTTATATAACATGCTAATTTGTTTTACCTTCACGCATTTTGAATTTTACAACATATAAATTATTATAATCAATATAAAAGATCAACAACAAAAATAATATAATATCAACGGAAAAATAAACTATTTTTTTTTTTACAAAAATGAACATGAACAAAAGAATATAACAATAATAATAAAAGTCTATATATTATTTTATTATTTATGTAATTGACAGTTTTGACAAAATATTATATATAGGACGGATATACAAAACTAGTAAAATTAATAAGCAAGAAAAGGGATGACAAAATGTAATAATAACATTAATATTATAATTAAAACCAATTCACTTCCCGGTAGAGTACAATGTCACATTGGTCAAACAATAATACTACATAGTCCGTCTAAATAATTTAATACAAAATAATAAATACTACCTAATAAATTAACATAATAGAAAATACATAAACTGCGAATACAATTAAAACGCACACAGGCATTGTATTTATATAAAATCTATTTATTATATAATTTGTATTTGTGTGTTTATTTAGAAGTTTATATATGCATGTACATAATAATATATGTATTATGTATGCCAAATAGATGAAATATAATTTTGTATAATTGAACCAAAACAATTACGATATGTTAAATATATCCTAATGGGTATCTAATCAAAGAACATTATCGGAAATACAGTGTGCAGGTTACTATTTGTAACCAATATACCTATACACACACACAAATACAAAATGCATCGAATACCATACATACATATATCCAATACAAATACAATCCTCATAATCATAACACAGAAATTGGTACACAATTCGCACAATGTATACAGAACGTAACATAGATAAATGGAATTTATGATATTTTCTATATTATAATACTAACATTGTGACACAAACAATGCAATTTACGGAAAGCGTTAAGAAGATTTACATTATTTTATTTCAAATTTCTAATCACGCAAATTAAAGCACGCAAACCTATATAGAGAAAAGCGAAATCCGTCAAGATACTCTAAACGTGTATCCCTTTTTTTTTCATTATCCTAATGAGGTTCGAAATTTAACGGCTGGAACTCCTTAAAATTTTTCTTTTAATTATTAATGAAATATTTAATACGATATTTTCTTTTTATGGTATAATATGTTTATTTTATATTAAATTAAATGCTCAGAACGGCACGTGAAGCTTAAAAATATGTATATAAAAAACACTAATAGTTAATTCCAAGTGGCAATTAATATAGTTCATGTAATATTCCTAATATAAACATTTCATGTATGAATTATATTTTAATTGTAGTGCATCGTTAATCATACTTCTACAATTGTATATTTAAATAAAATAAGTAAACACATTAGTTCTGTCATTAATTATTACTTTGGAAGTATTGGAAAGAATTTATTTTGAATAACGATATGTTTACTTTATAATATAGGTAACATGACAATTTTATAATGTTTATTTTCTTTTCAAGAGAAATGAAACTATAAATGTATCCTTACTTAATAAAAATTAATAGCATTTGAACAAACACAATACTATATAATAATAATGTTAAAGATAAAAAAATTTAGCATATATAACATATATAAGGCATATGTATAATTGTGTATTTTATTATTTTCTAAACGATATACTTTATTATACACTTCCGTTCTTTTGTTAACATTTAACATTTTATATATCATAATATAATACATATCACAATAATATAGAAAACTGTTATTTATTTTCATAGTCATTGTTTGGTGAATTGCGGTCACTACTTGTCAAAATTCAAATATAATTATTACGCTTATTACCATTATTGTTATACAGTTTTTTTGAATATAAATATTAACAAAAAATTATCATGCTATTTTCATGTCATATAGTTGCAATTAACATACATCATATTACAATAGATATGATTGTGTAATAATGATTTATATCTGATGACGTGCCATTTGTATACATATATGTATTTAACTGACAAAATAAAAATTTACATCACTGCTTTATTTTCTAGTTTTAGTTCATATAAAGTAATTTTTATTGAGAATAAAATAAATATGTGCAAAACATATGTATATTCCGTTCGTTATCAGCGTTTTCGAATTTGAATCGTCTAAGACAAGCCTTATTTACAAAGCTAAAATATTTCAAATAACTGACAACTGACAGTTGTCAATGGTTAATTTGCAAACTATCAGTTAAATTGTCTATTGATTTTGAAATTATATTTCTTTTTGCAAAAAAATAAAGTATTTTGTTTGAAATCCACTCTATTACAATTTTCTAGGAATTTTCTAGATATAAACGGTTTCATTAAGAAAAATAAATGTATTATTAAACTAATGTACTAATGTATGGATAAATTATTTATATTCTATTCATTTAGGGAAGAAAAATCGTCCATCTTGAACTATGACGTTTTTCAAAATAATCCAATAATTGTTTACATTTGCCACAATGCACCTTGTTTTCGACCAACAAAATTTAAAAAATTACATCACGTGAAAGCTGGCCAATCACACATTTTTCTTCCCTATATGAATAGACCTTAGTGTGTTTTGTGTAGTAATTAACGTTCTAGACTTTAGCTATTGTGATTGTGTATCAAAATTAAATATTTTTTTAATATCACTATGTTCAACATATGTTGTATAAAGTACATTCTGTACATTTCATTGAGAAACATAAATGAATTATGAAACTAATGTACAATAGAGGAAATGCATTTATGTTACTTGATTTTACAATAATGCATCAATCTAATTAGGTAAATATGTATACCTATATGTATGTACATAACATGCAAAGTTAACAACAATTTCTTTCATCCACCTAAAAAACTATCCCACACTCTTGTCTTTACATTTAAAAAGGTAGGCCATGGTTTAAGGTGCTTCGCCGAGTAATCGTCGGATAAAATACTGAGCTTTAGGCCATCGGCAAGGGCAGTTATTATTATTGGGGCTAGGGCAGTGGGTCTCTTTCTCTACAGCACACATACACGACGATGCTGTATGGATGTGTGTGTGGCGCGAGTGCGATTTGTTTTGATTACAATCGCCCCCACTTTTGTTGATGAATAATGAATGTATTTTTTTTTGAAAATAACAAAGGGAGGGTCGGCGGCGGTGACGAGTTGCTCACTGTCAACTGTGTACCCGAGGATAACGGGGGCACACACAAACATATATGTAAAAATATACATATAATACATACATATATCTATCCATACGTATATATATATACATATTTGGATTATTATTAATGTCAGATGAATTGATATATCTTGTGGTATCCAGCGAGAACGCGAGGACACAAAATGTTCATCTCCCCTTGAAAAAATTTAACCCACCACCCAACAACATATACTATTATTATCTGCAGGTTAATTTTTGTATGCTGGTTAAAATAAAATATACCTAGTTCTTTATAACAAATTTCTTTAATTTATGATATAATGTAACATAATGATATGTTGATATGTTTTTTTTTTGATTTAAAACTCCAGACTTGTTACTTTCTTCTCACATAGGGTTCTCCTTTAAATTTTTTGTAATATAGTGAGAGTGATCCCTCAAACTGGGTATAATGCGCCTCATATAAGGCCCAAAATATGTGTATAATACTCTATACTATTTTATATTTATACATGTTAGCTTTGGTAACACAAGGTAATATTTACCCATTTTTCCATTTTATATAATGTAGTTGAATTATTTATGAATTTTTACATTTTTTTTTTGTAGATTAAATTGAATTTTTTAAAATCGGCAAAAATGAATTCCTCTGAAAAACTCTATTAAATAAAAAAAAACGACGACTGAAACAAACATAATACTGTAGCAACGCATCCAATAACTAATTTATTTAAAAATTCAATTCTACTGCAGTAAAGTTTTTTTTATTGTTTCAGCAATTCAAATATTTCGTATAATACAAATATATATATACAAGTATGTATAATACAAAAATATTCGTATTTCAACATGTTTGTACAGTAAGATTAAAACAGACTGAAATGTTGTCATGTTGATTTTTTATTTTTAATATAGAAAAAATTACAAATAACTGATAATTAACCAATAAGCTGAATCTTGATAAAAGTCAATTTATGTCGTGTACTAAATTATACATTTAAGATAAATTAAGCATGAACAATTCGCAATGTTCAACAATTTCTTTTGTTCAATTTCCTCATTATATAATCTAGTGTGTTTTGTGTAGTAATTAACGTTCTATTACATCAAAATGACAGCGAAAATGACTTAACTGACCTAGTACAACTATTAATAGTCGCGCAAGCAACTAATGATTTAAAAGTAACAACATTCCAAACTGAAAAGAGATATGTAGTAGGTATAATTTTCAAAAAAAAAGGCTCGAACGTTTCCTTACTAACCGAATTAAGTACACTTTTTAAAAATTAACAAACCGTTTTATTGTACACATAACAAAACAAACTAGTTGAATGAAATGTAATCGTTACGCTTCTTAACAAAATAAATTATTATGTTATTATATAAATTAAATGACATTAAAGATCACTAAGAAAATAATTTAATTTATGAAACGGAGCGTGTGCTTATATTCTACATATGTGAAGTATTTTAATAAAATTACTTTTTTCGTTTTAGTATTTTATACCATATTACAGAGTTACTTTCATATATGTATATACATACATATATCCTCAACACACATTTACATTTTATTTAACACAAAATATAAATATGATGTTCTGGATATGTATATAATATTGTTCCAAACATTTCGATACACTCACATGATGACCAAACAGAACGAAGTAATTAAATAACAGAAATGGTTCGGCACATAAAAAAATCCATGTATTAATAATTTGCATTTTTTTTTCTCTGAATTTAAAAATAAAATCAACGAAATCGTCATCCATTACAATAATTAGAGAGAATTTTAGCCACACATGTGATCGGGGTTGACTGAATTACTAATGGGTCAGAGCAGAGGGTTAGGATTTTTTCAATGTTAAAACTCATACTCTTTTTTTTAAATTTAATGCAAATGTGTATATATATATGTGTATATGATACATACATTATATGTGAATGATGTACATAAGGGGAAACTGGCTTTCATGTTCAAAAGAAAAAAAATATGATGTGTCCGCTTTTTTTCAATTAAAAAACAGTATATTTAAATTTCAATTTTTATTTAAAAAAAAAATCATATATTGCTAATGCATATAACATACCAATGTCATATCCAATATGTATATATTGTGTAGGAAACAATTTTCAGTGAATTTGAACGAAGTTAGTCACATTTTTTACTCCATACTGAAAAGTTCGAATATTCTTTATAGAAAAACTAGAGAATTGGATATTTTGTTTAGTATTCTTAATTAATTAGAGTCGAAATTATTGCGGATGAAATAAATCAATTAACGAAATTTTTGTTCGTCCAAAACATAAAATATAGTTTTAATCCGTTTAATGCATTTGTTGTTACAAACTAACAGAAAAAAGATAATATAAAAACAACACAACGATTAAAACTATAATTTCTTTACTATGTGTGTCCTCGCTATATAAAAAGGGATACAGTATTATAAAATGGACGATTTTCTCGTATTATAATTTCGTAAATTCTACATTAATCTGTATACGAAGGGGGTTCGCTTCAAGCACCACCCTCTATTCAATCAAGCCCTCGGGAGGTAGATTGACAATTTGTATCCATTATATTTATGTATTTTTACTAAGCCAACAAGAGTGGATATTGCGGGCCAATTTTTTTTTTATATATTTGGGAATAACGTTTTGGCCCCCGGGCACGAACATATCCATTCGATATTTGATAACCAAATGTGATATATTTGATTTTTGCTTTGCTGCTTTGCGACCAACACACCATCAGTGTGTTTGTGTTGGTGTGTGTGTGCGCGGATCTCGGGCAAAAGTATCATGATGAATTGGAATTTTTAAATCCGAATAAAGAGAATGTCAGATTGGAAATGTAATCAATAACTATATATACCTACTATGCCGCCCCGACCAAAAAACCAACCCACACTCCATCAGCATATATATACCCACCCCCAGAATCATATAACGTTAATTTATAAGTTCGAAGATATCACTGAAAGCAATTTTTATGGTTGCGAGTTTAATTCGAAAATTAATTAAAACTATTATTTTTGCAAGGAGAGAGAGAGAACGAGAGATTTTAGGAGCAAAGATTACGTTTTACGAAAAAATTACAGTCATTATTTTACTGACATATACAAATGATTACTAGGAACATTACTAAATATTGTATATCGATTTCAAACTCTATATAATAGTCGTACCGTATAAGAACTTAAAAAAATGACAAATTTGCAAAAAAAAAAATAAACAGAATTAACGTTGATCTAATTTATCTTTACGCCTCTTGCCTGAAAATCACTATTATAAACACAATTTACGGAAGTTGTTATAAAATAAAATAAATTAATTTTCAAGCAACTTAATACAAAACATTATTTGCATTATCAATTAATTTAGTGAAAATGTGAATTTCATAACTCAATATTTAGCCAAAGTCTTAAGCCAACTAGACGCAATGCCAAAATTTAATCGAATAGAACATTCTGAAAGTTAAAATTAAGTTATAATTGAGTTCATTAGCGTCGACATAAACTTTAGCTAAAACTATATAGTATTACTTGTGAAGTTCCATATCGAAATTCTAATATGTATATGTATGTTCATCCTTTATATATACCTTATCCATAACAGCCATTTATCTATTCAATTACATTCATAATATAAAAAAAAAATTAACGATTTTATTGTATTTAACTAACCCTTTTCCATATTGATAATTTTTGTACTATACACTATAATTAACATTTATATATATGTATATATATTTCTAAGTATATCTGTATGTATAATTTACAAGCAATATTAGTAAAAGTAGACAATTAAAACAGACAATAATTACAAAGGAATATTTATTTCGTATTAATTATTTATACAACTTTAACTGAAGTTTCATTTATTGTTAAATTATTTTAATTACTATTACTTTTAATATGGATATACTATATATATAGGTTTAATGAATTTTTAAAACGTAATACCCACCATACAATTATATGTTTCATGTCTAAGCTCTAAAGTCGTTGTTAAATATGAAAATCACATCACATTAACAAGAAAACTATCATAATAATTGATAAAATGTTGACTACATATTGTACACAGTGCAAAGAAATTGTATATATATGTATATAGATAAACGTTTTTAAAATCATCTTTTATAAATTACGTGATATATTATTAAAGGTCTATAATTTACGTATACCTTCGTACCTCTATATAAATAAGTTATTACTAATAACGATAGGTTTATTTCAGGATTTATTACTTATTATTACATGTGTAATTTTCTCTCAACAAAGACTTAGAAAAATATAAAACAGTTCAAATTATACGTGATTTAAAACGATTGGACAAATGATGACCGCAACTTATCTTCTAATATAAATTTTATAACATATTAGTCTTAAGAAAAACTTTTTACCATTTTCTAGAAATCTTAAATATTTACAAAGCATTTCATTATATCTGAAAAAGTAATCAAGAGTTGAATTTTCTAGGGGTAAATTTTCTAAGGTAATTTTCTACTAATAATAAAATATAATTTCTGTTGTTTTCTTTACAATTTTAGAATCTATTAAAATACTATTATAAGAATATTTTAACAAGCAGAAAACTTATTTTTTATTAAAATCAGCTCTTTAAATGTTATAGTTAAAAGCCATAAATATAAATTCATACATGTTGGAGGAAACAGGAACTGTCATTTTTTTCGCAATTGATAAAAAAAATATACACATAGTTAAAGAGAAAATCACGATCTGTAGTGCAGGTAATGGCAGAGGTTGGTAAGCAGTCATTCGTTATTTATCGGAATTAATATAATGACATATTGATTTGAAATCAATTCAAGATGGTTGCCAGTCGTGTATTTTAAACTCTCTCAGCAAATATATATGTATACATAAATATAAGCTTACAGCTACTTGGCATATGAAATTCGTTTCTGTTAACTATTATGTATAGTTCTTGTTATTATT
>SSSI01007300.1:0-18904 GCA_004796505.1 Oryzaephilus surinamensis | reverse complement strand
ATAAGATGTTCGTCGATCTTCCTCAAGCATGGCTCGAACAGCGGCGATATTTTCATCAGTAACTGCAGTTCTTGGGCGTCCTTCACGAAATTCATCACTAAGAAAATATCTGTCTCTTTTATATTCATTATACCAATTATAAATTGTTGCCTTAGAAGGAGCTTCTTCGCCAAATGCATTCCTTAGTCGTTCTTCACACTGTTTAGGTGTTAAACACGATTTAAAATCGTAAAAAATCATTGCTCGGAAATGTTCTCTGGTTAAATTCATTTTTGAGTAAACACAAAATCTTTAAATATTGATATTTAAAAAAGTATTAGAACAAATGAAACAAATTAAACGACAATCAATTAGCAAAACCTTAAAATATAACTGTTAAATGTAAATATTTTGTTTTTCTTTCTACAACCATGGCATTCTAGATATTTTCAGTGTTCCCTACGTACATACATGTGTATTAAAATTTCTAGGTTCATTTTGGCAAGTCAATTTTAAATATATGTAGCAGACAGGATAATAGTCCGATAGCAGATAAAGAGTTTTATTTAATATATTCCTGGATTTACCACAGAAATTTTTCTGAAATTACAATAACAATAAATATTGAGAATAATGAGAATGAAGGTACTAAATAAGCTTTAATATTCATTAATTTTATTGTAATTGATAAATTAACTGATTCGTAGCACCAAACAACGAGAGCAAATTGAATCAGTCTTGAATCATTGAATCAGACGAAGAATTGGGTGAAGATATACATACACATATTCAGCCTGATTCTATAAGAAAGTGATTATCATTAACAACTGAGAAATAACAATACTGATTAAATTAATACGGTGTGATACATATATCAAAATAATGTATAGTTTTAAATATCAGTTTATTTTTAATACATTTTTCATACTATAGTATTTTATATTATTTGTTCTTTTTTAGTATTAACCATAAAATATATCATTTGAAGAAAAATAGAAGAGTTTTAAAATAAATCCCTAGTGGCGACCTCTTACCGAAAAACGCGTACTGCTTTGGAAAAAGCAATTTAACCCATTTAAGTAGTATCATTGGAAAATTTGGACTTTCTTCTATATGTAACGTTATGATTTTCTTAAATTGATTCATTATATTTTAAGATATTAACAGTTTTGATGGCGAGTGTCACAAACAAATTTCGAAATATTTTTTTTTTGAGCTTCCTTCTAAATTATATGAAATTTAGCCAGACGTTAGATATACTCTGAATGCTTCTCTATCACATTGTTTATTTTTCCTAGAATTTATTATAATCGCATTTAGGGCCTACGCGTTCCGAAAAATCCGTTTAATTTAAGGGGGTTTTGTATGCAACCAACAGTACTTGAATCACAAACAAATGGAGCCTTAACCTAGAAATATAAAAAGTCAAAAAAGAAGATGGGTGTTTTATCGAACTTGGAAACTGCCATCTGTTAATTGGACGTTGTATAACAGAAAGTTTTCCGAAAACACCGGCCATATTGTTTAATTTAACCAGATAAATGTTTACTGCTTGAGATAGGAAGTAAGCATCTATAGTGCTCATTGCTTACAAGCAGCTTTTTCTTGAATATATTAATGTAAATCCATTATGACTGCAAGATTAAAACACATTGAAGTTGAGAACTTCAAATCCTATCGTGGAAGGCGAATAATTGGACCCTTAAAACCGTTTAATGCAGTTATCGGTCCAAATGGTTCAGGTAAATGTAAACTTTGTTATTCAACTCAAGTTTATTCTAATTCCAAATCATTAAGGTAAATCGAATTTTATGGACGCTATTAGTTTTGTTATGGGAGAACGTACACAAAGTTTACGTGTAAAACGATTAAGCGATTTAATTCATGGAGCTTCAATCAGTAAGCCGGTGTCTCGAAGGTAAATCTTTTGCTTAATTTAAGCAAAATTTAATATTTTTTCAATGCAGTGCATCAGTCACGGCCGTTTTTCTTGTTGACGACGAATTTGGACATCGAGAAATGAGTTTTCAACGATCCGTACATGGCTCTAGTTCAGAATATAAAATTAATGGAAATGTAAGAAAAATTTCACATTTTTTTGTTGTACATTAACATTATTGTACTCTTAGAGCAACATTATATGAGTTGTTTTAATGTTGTTTAAGCTGGTACATAGAGAATCAACCTAAACACATTAATTTGTGTATAGGAACAATTTATTTTTAAAGCTTTTTATGAATTAGGTGATTACCAACAATGAATATTTGGGTGAATTGGAAAGATTACGTATCAATGTAAAGGCGAAAAACTTTCTCGTGTTTCAAGGTGCTGTTGAATCAGTTGCAATGAAAAATCCTAAAGAAATGACTGCATTATTTGAAGAAATTAGTGGGTAAGTAGTTTATAAGTTTTACTAAAAATTGTCAAAGCATAAAACGCATTAATTTATAGTTCTGGTGCACTGAAAGAAGAATACGACCGTTTAAAGCAACAAATGCAAAAAGCACAAGAAGAAATCAGTTTCGCTTATCAAAAAAAGAAAGGAATTAATGCTGAACGTAAAGAAGCCCGTTTAGAAAAAGAAGAAGCTGACAAGTACGCCCGATTAAAGGATGATTTGGTATTTAACAAGATGCTGTTTAAAATAAAAATCTTATAAATTTTATTATAGAATGACAAACTAGTTGAACACCAATTATTCCGACTTTTCCACAACGAACGTGAAATGAAACAACTTGAAAGTGATTTAAAAAGTAAACAAAAAGAAGTGGAGAAAATCGAAAAGAAAAAAGAGAAAGCCGAAGACGTGCTAAAGGAAAAAAAGAAGGAACAAGGTCGCTTTAATCGAGAATTAGCTAAAATTGAACAAGATATCCGTGAAGTGGAAGTAGAAATTTCCAAAAAACGTCCACAATTCATAAAAGCCAAGGAAAAGGTGAGTCACATGCAAAAGAAATTAGACGGCGCTATAAAGACTTTAGAACAAGCCCGTAAAGCTCACGATGCCCATATGAACGATATTCACAAGCTAGAAGAAGAATTGGCGGAAGTTGAACGCAATAAAGAAGAATATGAAACTCAAATTGCTGGCGAATCTCAAAGTCAAGGTCGCGACGTGCATTTAGAAGACGCTCAAGTGCGTGAATACCATCGTTTAAAAGAAGAAGCGGCTCGACGCTCAGCCAGATACATGCAGGAACTCGATTCTGTTAATCGTGAACAAAAAGCCGATCAAGACCGTTTGGATAACGTTCTACGTATGCGTACTGATGCTGAAACGAAACATCGACAAAAAAGCCACGAAATGGAAGAAATGGAGAAACGTATCGAGAAATTAGCAGAACATATTCGTAGTAGCGAACAGGCATTACACGATCAAAAACAATTACGACAAGATTTACAAACTGATGTTGGTTCATCGAAAGATCGTGTCCATGAAATTCAGAAACAATTGGACGACGTTAGTGAACAATTGGGCGATGCACGTACAGATAAACATGAGGATGCACGACGAAAGAAAAAACAGGAAATTGTTGAACGATTCAAAAGTAATTTTCCAGGCGTTTATGATCGCATGATAAATATGTGTCAGCCAATACATAAACGTTATAATGTTGCCATTACTAAGAATTTGGGTAAATATATGGAAGCTATTGTAGTGGACACAGAACACACTGGAAGACAATGTATTAAATATTTAAAAGAACAAATGCTTGAGCCAGAAACATTCCTTCCACTGGACTATTTACAAACCAAACCAGTTAAAGAACGTTTACGAAATATTAGCGATCCTAAAGGTGTGAAATTAATTTACGATGTGTTGCAATTCGAACCGCCAGCAATTGCAAAAGCTGTAATGTTTGCAACTAATAATGCATTAGTTTGTGAAACACCTGAAGATGCAATGAAAGTCGCTTACGAATTGGGCGGAAGGTATGATGCTGTCGCCTTGGATGGTACTTATTATCAGAAATCAGGCATTATATCTGGTGGTAGTTTGGATTTGGCGAGAAAAGCGAAACGATGGGACGAGAAACATATGTCACAGTTGAAGGCACAGAAAGAGAAGCTTGCTGAAGAATTGAAAGAAGCTATGAAAAAGTCGCGAAAAGAATCTGAATTGAATACAGTTGATTCGCAAATTCGCGGTTTGGAGACACGTTTGAGATACGCTAAAACCGATATGGACAGCACCACAAAACAAATCAAACAAATTGAAAACGAATTAGCTCAATTATCCGAAGAGATGACGAATTACAGTCCCGAAATTGAAGCTATTGAACGTAGTATGCAATCACGTGAACAACAAATTGAAGAAATTAAATTGAAAATGAATAGTGTTGAAGATGTGGTATTTTCCAGTTTTTGTCAAGAAATCGGCGTGCGTAATATCCGTCAATACGAGGATAGAGAATTGCGAGCACAAGAAGAACGTAAACAGAAACGTTTAGAATTTCAAAAACAAATTAATCGTATTACGAGTAATTTGGAATTTGAACGTAGTCGTGATACGCAAAGTAATGTAAGCCGATGGGAGCGTACAGTGAACGATGAAGAGGAGAAGTTGGAAACGTTTAAAAAACAAGAACAAAAACAACGCGACGAAATTGACAAAGATTTACAACAAGTCGAACAGCTAAAAGCGGAACGTTTGAGCAAAAAACAAGAAGTGGATGCAATGGAAGAAGAAGTTGGTAAAGCGAGACGTGAAGTTGGCAGTATAGCAAAAGATATTCAGGGTTCACAAAAGGCTGTTGTTTCATTGGAAAGTAAAATTGAGAGCAAAAAAAGTGAACGTCATACGATTTTGATGCAATGCAAAATGGATGACATTGCAATACCGATGATTGTTGGTAATATGGAAGATATTGTGGCCTCTGATCCGAATCAATCCACTTCCGATTCTACCAACACTTCCGTACAACAATATGAAAAAGAGGCACGCATTAAAATCGACTACAACATGCTGCCAGATAATTATAAACATTTGGATGAAAAAGACGAAATTAAAAAAGTTGCTGACAAATTAATAAAGTCAATACACAATCTACAAGACACATTAACGAAAATACAAGCACCAAATATGCGGGCTATTGAAAAACTTGAATTGGCACAAGGTAAATTGCAATCAACTAATGAAGAGTTTGAATCTTTACGTAAACAGAATAAAAAAGCAAAAGCTGCTTTTGAACGAATTAAACAGCAACGTTATGAACGTTTTTCACGTTGTTTTGATCATGTATCGAATGAAATCGATAATATTTATAAATCTCTAGCACAAAATCAATCAGCACAAGCATTTTTGGGTGCCGAAAATCCAGAAGAACCATATTTAGATGGTATTAATTATAATTGTGTAGCGCCTGGTAAAAGATTTCAACCAATGTCTAATTTATCTGGTGGTGAAAAAACTGTTGCTGCTTTGGCTTTGTTGTTTGCTATACATAGTTATCAGCCGGCACCGTTTTTCGTATTGGATGAAGTTGATGCTGCTTTAGATAATACGAATATTGGTAAAGTGGCTAGATATATAAGGGAGAAAACGGAATCTTTGCAAACTATAGTAATTTCGTTGAAGGAAGAGTTTTATTATCATGCTGATTCGTTGATTGGAATTTGCCCACAGGTTGGTACATAAACAAAAATTGCTAATAGCTGTTTTACAGTCTTTATAATTTGAAAATTTCGAAATAATTTCAATACAAAGTATCTATTATTTAAATAATTTCGTCTTGTATTCAGTTTCTAATTAACTCTTTGTAGGACAAATTTGTTTGCACTATTGTACACCTTTTCATTTGCGAACGAGAATAATCTTATCTTATTTAAATATCGTTAATATGAAAATAGGACGGATATTATAAATAATGTTAATCTTAATTAAATTTAATTTAACACGATCCATCATTTGTTGATTTAATTATAACAACGTTATTATTTTTCATTATTCTTAAAAATAAATTTGTTCGGAAATGTATTTTGAATAATTTTCCATCAATTTAAATGAAACGGACGTGTTGATCGTAAACTTGAAGTTTACTGACAAATTTTGTTTGTACTAATTAAGTTTTCTAAATTGTTTCAGCCCTCTGACTGTTTGGAAAGTCAAGTTTTATTGATGGACTTAACATCTTATGATCATTACTAGATTTTAACTTTTTATTAGGTACTTTATTTGTTTGCATTATACATTTACATTATACAAGTTTTGAATATAATTTTAATAAGAGGCTTTTACATTAATTTTTCTTTTCCTGTATTACATATTTATTTATGCGGAAAATTGGAAATTTCCCAAAAAATACTTCTCTTTTAGTTATTTTGTGGTTGTAACGTTGGTTTTTACGTTATTGATTTTCCCGACTTGGCATTTCACCGTCCCCTAATACAATACATTTATAAATATAATTTTACATTATTCAATATTCTTCTGAACTGGGTTATTAAATAAATCAATTAAATAAATGTAGAATTTTAATAATTTAAGCAAGCAATGCTTACAAAAGTTTAACACACAAATTGAATTCTTTTATTTCGGTATTTTTATTCGTTTGTGCAATGAACAAATATAAACACACACATCATTCAGGTACGTTCTTGTTATCTTATCTTTTTTACCAGAAACAATCTAACCACTGTATTAACAGAGTCCACAAGTAATAGTAACGTAGTAAATAGAGCACATTCAACGCTTAGTGTTTCTGCAGTTGATTATTATTTAAATCTGCCTTCGCAAACAGCGGCTACTAATAGCACCACATGTCCACCATCTCCTTCTGTTTCAACAATTACTCTAACACCAGGTCGCGTAAGAAATATAGACCAAGATATGGAGACGCTTAGAGCGTCCCGGCAAGATAATCCTTTTATACAAGTATTTAACAGAATCAATTAATTAATTATTGTGTAAAATCCATTTTTTTAAGCAAATAATTGCCAGTCGAGAAAGTCTTATTGATAATGTAGAAGATGAAGCTGACCATGTTAATTTAATGGCTAAGGAATTGTCTTTAGATTTAGAAATGGATCCACTTTCATTGCCTGAAATGCACGAACATATGATACGCAGTCCGCCGCCAACAAATTGGCCGAAATCGCCAAATTTTCGTGCATTTCAATTTCCAAACGATGAAGAGGAATCTTTACAAGTGGAAATATCGAAATTATCGAAAAATGATACGAAATCGAAACATTCCACATGGGATGGTGCCACAACAAATGATACATCACCGTTACGTTCTTTTACACATCATTTCCATCATCATCAAGATCGTTTTTCATTATTGACGTCGAATTCATTACGATCATCAGATGAAGATAGTATCAGATTAATGGCTGAAGATTAATTTTCAAAACATTCCTTTGCATTATTATTAATATTCCTATCAAACTCAATTGAAATGGTGATATAGGTATTAAACAAGTTCATTAGGAAAATGCTAGTCAAAAATTTCACTTTTATTTTTGGGAAACGAGTTCAACTCGTTAACTTGTTAAATGGAAATTATTAGTAAGTAAGACTTTTTAGAATGTCATTTTATATAGTACATATATATTATATAAAGAAAACTAAAGCAACATAAAATGGATTTGTTAAATAATATATTTAAAAGAGTTTCCAATGTTTATAAAGAAAAAGTATTTATTCACTTCTGAGGTGATTTTTAAGTTTTATATTTTAACTAATATCTTATTTTAACATTCCGTTTTCTGTTTAAAAGATATTTTATGAACTGAGAATGTTATTTATTAAATAATATTAATTAACAATGCGATTTTTAATTATCCTTTAATAAAACGCAACCTATTTTTCCATTTTATCCCACATACGCTAAATTCGTTTGGCGTTCATTATAAAAAAATTTCCATTTTTTGAAAAGATGTATTGTTGGTTTTCTACATACAGACACCCACCTTGAAAATGTGAGGTTATGTTTAAATGTATTTTTACCATTTTACATTTTTCTTTTGATTTGATTAATTTTAATAATGGATTCAAACATAAACGTAGATCCCCATTACCAGTTAAATAATACAGCAATTAAACGTGCACAAGAAAAAAAATCTAAAGGTATGTAGAAATGATTTAACTGTTTATTAAAATTGTTAACAATTTTTGGGCGTACAATCCACTAATTTTGTTTACAGACGATTTAGAAAAGTTGACACATTTAATTGATGAAGAATTTACAAAAGAAATAACTAATAGACAGACACAAATCGATCAAATTGAAGAACAGTTGTTTCGTGCTCAAAAATTATTACATTTAGTTCGTTATGTGTTAATCACATCTTACTATGATGAAAAAGCCTTAGAATATAATGGAATTGAAGAAACTAGTTATTCAGGCTTATCATTCGACAGTCAAAACAGAATACATCCAGCTATAAAGAAATTGTTAGGCAAAAATGCAGATGTTAAACAAATACTAACAGCAAACACAAAACGTAAAATTCATCATAAACACTCAACAGAACATCAAAATGTTAAATCAGATTCAAAGTCAACTAGTTCAAATGTCGAGGAAGAGGACGAAGTGTGCAGGAAAAAGCAAAAACTGGACGTCTGTGATAATATTGAATTCCAATCAGAACCATCTTCTAGTCAAATTAATTTTGAAATGAATCGCGGCAAAAAAGTTAAACATCGCATTGTTGTTGGTAATATATCGAAATTTATATCGAAAACAGATCAAGTAGAAGACAACTTAACTCATAAATGGATGGTGTATGTACGAGGGCCGAAAGAAATGCCCGATATTGGACATTTTGTAGAAGAATGTAAATTTTATTTACATCCATCGTATAAGCCACACGATGTTGTTGAAGTCAAGTAGGTTACAAGTGCTTGTGGCGAGTTTTTTTTGTAATAAAGTATGTGTTATAGTGAACCACCTTTTCATTTAACTAGGCTTGGATGGGGTGAATTTCGTATACGTGTACGAATTTCATTTAAAAATCCATTAAACAAGCCTATAGATATTATACATAATTTAAAATTGGATAAAACTTATACTGGGAGACAAACTTTAGGTAAACAGGATTGTTGTTTCCATTTCTTTTATACACTTTAATTTTTATTAATTTAGCCCAATTTGTTAAGAACATATTTTATAGCTATCTTAAAATTAAATGCATTTTTAAGGTAACGAAACAATAGTCGACGTATATTTGCATGATAATTTGGATCCTACGATAAAACAACAAGACGATTTAATTGAAAATGAGACTTTTGATGAATGCAATAACTGGGAACATAATTATTTCGTTGAACCATATTCAACTCCAAATACAAGTGTATTAGAAGATCATGATTACTGTTCAACGAATGAATCAACAACAAAAGTCAATGATAATAATTATGAATTTGTACAAGACAATAATAATCCTTTAATTTATGGTTTAGATGATTCGTATAATGCAAAAAATCATTTAAATCAACCAACATACTTTTTGGCGCCAAATTATAATAAAGTGATGCTATCAAATGGTAATATTGTTAATGTAAACAAATTTCAAGAAAATGCACTACCTCATTTAGAGTTAATTAATAATCAAATTAGATATTTAATTTATTTACCAATAAATTATTTCAAAAGTATTGGTGAAATGCTGCCTTATTTGTTTAAACGATTACCACTGTATCATGCAAATGCCAATTATTTGCCATATAAATGTTTATATCCGTTTACTGCTACGTCGTTGGAGGAATATAAAACGTGGCATTTACCAAAAAGATTCAGCTCAGAGGTAAATTAATAAAGTAATGATTGAAATTATCTTTAAATACAAACTAATTTTGCAGTGGAGTCGAGCGAGAACTATAAAGAAACTTTTACAAAAGTACAACATTCCAGGCAATGAAAAGTGGAGTACAAAAGCTATTTTATTATATGGAAGATCACATTTTTATACACCATTAACGTCTTTTAGTATTTTCAGAAAAGCGCATTTAGAAAAACAGTTATTGAGTACTTGTTACGAACTGAAAATAAATAATTCAAATAACATGGCCTTTAATAGACTTAATGGTAATTGTGACGTGAATATAGATATTGAAAATGATGGTAAAATTAGCAAATTACTAGTGGAAAATTAAAAACATATATCTATTAAAATGAACTGTTTATTTCAGTGGATAATTCACATAATGAGAGAAATCAATCATCTAATTTTATTGAAAACTTTGAAGAAGATGAAAAATTCAGTTCTATATACAGTTTTATAAGGCATACAGCTTTAGATTGTGGAATTGTTTTAAAATCGGAACTTTTAGATAAAAATATACAATTTCGTGGTGCTGAACGGAT
The DNA here is from genome assembly GCA_004796505.1 of Oryzaephilus surinamensis. Taxonomy (NCBI): domain Eukaryota; kingdom Metazoa; phylum Arthropoda; class Insecta; order Coleoptera; family Silvanidae; genus Oryzaephilus; species Oryzaephilus surinamensis. The sequence goes on along the minus strand of SSSI01007300.1, from coordinate 8,615 downwards.
GATTTTAGAGTCTGTTAAATGTTTTGCTGAAAATTTAATACGAAGAGCTGCTAATCATCTTGTCTGTAATACAAATTTTCAGTACGTTGATAACAGAAGTATTTTTCTTTAAAAAAAATAAAAATTTTTCTTTTCAGTACGGAACACGGCGAAATTACATCAAGTCATATAAATGTAGCATTAAACGAACGCCCCGAAATGTTATCTTTAGATAGATTTAAAAAGAAAAAACGTGATATGGAATATTTTTTATAAAAATGAACATTTTATTAAACTTTTTTTTGAAAATAATTATTGTTTTTTTAAATATAAAAAAAAACTGTGCTGTCATCTATTTGCCGTGGTCTGAAGTATACTCCATTTTCCATGATCTGAAGTAATTGTAGTAGAGGGCAGCATATGCGGAATGCGTTAATTTAACCGACCTTGTTAAAAAAATATTAGAAAAGTATAATATAAAACCAGCAAATATATATTAATTTTATAACATATTAAAGTGATGAAAGTGCAATCAATCTGTAAAATAAAAGTTTTTTATATTTAATGATATTTGTGTAAAATTTAAAGTGCCTCAAAAACACCTAACCTCAAAACTAAGTTTACTTATTTTATGTCCTCGCATTTATTTACCAAACACCTAAAGAGGATAATTAATGTTTTTTTCAAATAACTAAAATGGCACAACCACATACGTTTCGTACTGGCGACGAAAATGTTTGGAACGAAGAAGATTCTTCTACAACGATGGGTTTTACAATTGAAAATGACAATGTAACAAATGTAACATTAAGTGAAACTATTAATGATAGCTATGTTACGGCTATTGGCGAAAACACACAATATCTTTCCGTATTGGAAACTAGTGCAGGCGATATAACATTGAGCAGTTTGCATGGTTTGGAATTAAATGATGAAAACACCACCGCTACTGAAGAGGAGAATTTGATGTCAAATTATGTTGATATTGGGGGCCAACAAGTAGTTGTTTTCACAATGGAAGGCTCCGATGATCTATATGGAATGCAATTAGCGCAAGATAGTGAAGGAAATTTACAAAAATTTCAGTTCAAATTCAGGTTCGTGCTTTTTTTAAGGGATTTTTTCATTTATTGACAGATTTTTAATGTAGAACTACGGAAGATGGACAATTAGAAGCTATACCAGAATCAATTCAACTAATGCCTGCTGACGAAGAAGATTTGGCGGTTTCTCAACAAATGCAAGGAACAGAAGAACAGTCACTCGAATCAAATGAAGAAAATATTAACGTGTTAATAAAAAATAGCAATACAGCTTCATATTTCGAAGATGAAACATTACAAGAACAAGAAAATGTCGAACAAGAAGAACAGGTTGAAAATGAAGATGAAATTGATGATTCAAAAATTGGCGTTTTAGAACAAATTAATATAAAACGTGAATTGACCGATGACGTAACCGAAAATATAATGTTTGACAATTATGAAGAAGAAAGTGAATCGGAAAACTATCATCAAGTGGTAGAATACAATGAAGATGAGAATAATGTTGATGATGGTGATGATGCTGCCGCTCAATACGAAACAGAAGCAATAAATGAAACGAATATTGATAATGAGGAACATTTGCATACGTACGAAGCAGAAGGCGATGAGAATGCAACTAATTTAAAGAAAGAAATAACCACATATAGTCAATTAGCATCTTCTGACACGTATGATGAAATATTCATTGGAGATGGTACAAATAATCAATCGGAAAATGAGGAAACAAATCAAATGAGTGACGGTGAATATGAAATTGTTGAAGGTATACATATAACAGGTGACATTGTTGAACAAAATGATGAATTAACAGATAATGAGTCAATTTTACATCAAGTTTTAACAAAAAATCATGGAAATATTCGATATGATAAAAACGATAGTATATTAAAGGAAACAAATAATCAAAATGATCGTGCTGTATTGTATTATGTTGTTTCACCACCAGAAAAAGAGAACGTCAATTCATTACAAACAACAACATTATATAAACAAATTGATAAAGCAAATCCAAGAAGTTTATTAAAAAGTTCTTATACTGTTCAACAACAACCTATTATTAAACAAGAACCATTACAGTTTCATAAACGTTTTGCACGTAGTAAACAGGCAGTTCAAGCACGTCAATTTCATAATTTTATAAGTAATACGAGTATAGTACAAGCACCAACACGTTTAGAACGTTTACCGCGTAAACAACAAATTAAACCGGTTAATGAACGTATGGATGAAGAGATTATTGTTAAAGAAGTGATGGTATCGAGGAATACTTTTGTTGAAGATGTAACAAAAGAACAATTACCACCAAATGGTTATGTAGAATATATAGATTTATCGGATACAGATGAGGAATACGATCCGAAAGGTAAAAAGAAACGAAAACAAATTAGGAAGAAACGTGAAGAGACCTCATCAAGTGAAAGTGAAATTAGTATAATAGAAATTGATAGTAATGATGAAATAGATGATGATAATAATGATGATAATGATGATGGGGGTGGTGGTGGTGATGTCGTCGAAGAAAACAGACGTAGTACGCGCGGTAGACCCAAGAAAATTAATAAAATTGAAAAAAATGAAATCGAATCACCGACAAAACGTCGTCGCGGCCGCCCACCAAAACAGACGCAAGATAATAAAAAAGAATTCAAATGTCCACATTGTCCAAAGACTTTTCCAAGCACAAATAGTTTAAATACACATGTACAACACCATAGTTTAGAAAATCGTTTACGTAGTCAAGTAAATATAAAAAAAACTGTACAAAAGTTCGATTATAAACACAAGTGTACAAAATGTGAGCAAACATTTAAAAATATCATATTATTAGATAAACATAAATGTAAATTTGATTGTAATATTTGTATGAGACAGTTTGTAACAAAAGAAAAATTAACACAACATAAACGTACACATACAAAAGAACGTTTAATAAAAAATACCAGTTTAGTACAAATTTCACCGAAAAAACAACCAACGACTGCACCATTAAAATGTAATATTTGTTTAAAAGTATGTGGTAACGAGACCGTACTTAATACACATATGAAATACCATAGAACGTACCAATGTAAGACTTGTTTATTAGAATTTTCATCACAAATTTTATTAAATGCCCATTTACGTACTAGTTGTGTTAAACAACGTAAATCTATACCAAATCAAACAAATAATAATAGACGTTTATCATTGAATGTACGAAAATCTATGTTAAATACATCGACTAGATTGGCTTTACCTTTGTTAACGTGCGATGATTGTAAAAAGAAATTTAGAGGACACGAAGTGTTGTATAAACATAAAGTTATTGTACATGGAATGAATACGCCCGATAAAGAACAGATCTTAAAACGGAAAAGAAATCAAAAACTTATTAGTGGTATTCCAATTGTTGGTAGATTGAAGTCTACAGTTCGTAATTTTACAATTGTAATGCAACAGTCAGAAGCGACTACTTCAATGAATAAATAAAATCGCCAGTGCCAATAAAGACCCATATTATTGTAGTAAAGTTTTCCTGTATATATTTATTTTATTTAATTTGTCTCTTTTTTCTTGTAATAAAATTTTAATTGGATTTAGACAATGTGTTGTCTGCTATGCAGACCTTTTAACTGACTAGTTTTTCCTTCTATTTTTTAATTTGCTGGTGTAAATTGTAAAATACAAATTAATTGGTAATAATTTATGATAAATAGCCTTTACTAATTAATAAATTTTATATAAAATACCTGTAAAACGTTTTTCTTTAATAAAATATACAAACTTTTTCAATTTTTAGAGTGATTTTTCTTTATGGAAATGAAAATAAAACAAATTAATGAATTTTAAGTTTTTCTTTTTTATTTACAATTAAACAAATAATAATTTAGGGACGGAAAGGTCACTAATAAACTATAAAGATTTTTCACACACAAAATTTGAATTAATAATAAGTATTAAATGTTTATTTGAGCACTTTTTATGAAATATTGCAATAGTTTTATTCATTCACTTTAGCAAAGCTCTATTATTTAGGAAGACTTCCATATTATTTAAGGAAAATTACTATTTAACCGAATTTTAAATAAAATTGTACAATATTGTCTACAATTTATAGTATTTGATGGAAAATATAAACACATTTTTTAAATTTATTTAAACTAATAATACTTTAAATTAAATCATACTCCTACAATATATCAAACATCACTACAAACTAGTCTAAACCTACATAAATATATTCTTACATAAAAATATTAACAATTATTGTTTTGCTTTTTATTAAACTTATAATAATTGGTAGTATTTAATAAACATATATACATAATATGTATTTTATAACAGCCATTTGATTTTGTAATGGATACAAATATTGCCAAACAAATATTAAAATCTTATTTAGAGATTATATAATAGGCACCTTGCAGAAAGCATTTGATTCACATTTTGATAATAATTAATATTTACAATATTTGTGTAATAAGCGCAGATTTAATTCAAGTGAAAACTTGTTTTTTAAGCGAATTTTAATTATTTTAGCTTGCTTATGTGTTTGGTTTGAGTATTTCCGAAAACTGGAATAAATAACTCAAATTGTATTGATTTTTTTGGTTGCACGAACATTAATGATATGATTGCATAATATGTGCTGTTTGATGTTGATTTTGATAATGATAAGACTATACGTCCATTCAATTTGGTCCCTTTATCACAATTGTAAAAACTTTGTAATATCAGATTATTAATTGCTGTTTTATTCCGTTGAGTTATTCATTCCTAAAAAAACTAGCTAGAAGGAAATTGATATGTGGGGCCGAGATATAATGCATTTTCATTTTTAGTATAAAATTAAATAAGTACGAAGAGATGTTAAGTTTCATAGTATTTCTAGCGTTTTAATATTTTATCTTGTCAATCCATTTAATATTAATCAAGCAATATTGATGTTCTACTGAAATACTTCCATACTTTTGAAATAAAAAAATTTGTAAATAAAAATCGAATGAATTTTTGAACAGTTTAACTCTCTTCGCACAAACACAAAATGAAAATCCATTAAATTTAGAATGTTTGTAAGGGCCTAAAGATGCCCGTATATCCAGTCAGTCTTGCTCTCAATGCTGGTAATATTAATGCACATACCGTAATATCTGTTAATAAATTTGAACATTCGCACAACAAGATGTACATTTTATCACCTTTGGGACTAAGTGATTTATGTAATGAAATACGTCTTAAACCAGCCGCTGGCGGTAAATAACGGTATATCATTCTAGCACCAGTCCAATACAACCAATTCCTTTCAAATTTCTCTCTATCATCCCCCTCGAACACTTTATAAACTGATACCAAATAACCGGTTAATGGTGTATGGGTTCTTGTTAATGGTACACCAATTTCATGGATTGGTGGCCGACAAATCGATGCCACTTCACTGTACAAATCTAAGGTGTGTGCGGCCGTATAACGAGTTGCTCTAGGATCGAATTTTGTTAGACTGGCAGTGCGTAAATTATTGTAAAACATCACAGGATTCGTTTGTGAAGTATTTATCACATAATATGTAATGAAAGGAAATTCCGCTGAAAATACAATACACATTTTATTAGGTATACCTATATATTAGTGTATATAGGAAATTTTGTGGAATATGGAACATTTTGCGGTTTTAATATAATTACCATTACGTTCCATATTGGCCAATAACATTCCAGTGACTGCAGTTTTCGATTGTGCAATTTCATTTACTAATTCACCAGCAGTCACACGTTGCTTAAATAAGGGTTGTACTAGGGGTGATTCTAATATTGGATCAATTGGCTCTAAAGGGCTCATTAAATGGCATAAGACACATAGTTTCGGATCAGGCACCTAAAATTAACGAGCTTTGAATAATGTTTTGGAACTTAATTAAAACTTTGTTGTAATGGCAAAAAAATGTTCACCTCCATTACGTGTAAGTTTCCTTGGGATTTTTTCTCCAAACAATTTCCATTCGGTGGTGGTTTCTGTATAAAAATAGCTTTTTATGTATTTTTACAAATTTCAATGAAAATTTAAATTATTCATCGTTTTTTCTTTTTTTTTGTGTTTTTTTAATATACCTACTGGCATTGGAACTCCAGCTGGAAGAAATCTATCCAAACTGTGAACAGGAATTATAAAACAATCTCGATCGAGTCCAGATAACGTCCTATTCGCCTCATTTGAATTACCATCTTTACCATAATTAAAATTAACCTGCATGGGCAGAAAGTAGAGAAACGTTTACATGTTAGAAAAAAATTGAAATTTATTATATCAGCTCGTTTGTTATTTCTTATTCATACGAAGATAATCACGTTGAATTTTTATGCTAATTTTAAAATTGTCTAGATAAATTTTCCATATACATCCATTTAAAATTAATTATATATAAGCATGCTATGTCGTGACTAAATAAGTTAAGAAAAAAATCACAAACGACAATAACAACAACAGTAAGAGTATTTAAACAGACAAAAGGGCCATAGCAAAGCATGCTAAAAAGGAAATTGTGAAACTTGTTTAATCCCAGTAATAAAGTAGCAGTTTGTCTCCACAGTTCATGTTTTTTTTGTAAGAAAATCAAAAACAAAAAAGAACACTTAAATTTGAAAAGAAAATGATTGTCATTTTAAATTTGAAAATGAAAAACAAATTACATTTTTAAGGCCCCAAACAAAATCATACCATTGTGGAACTTTGGATGGGTATGCAATATTTTGTATCCTACAATAAAAAAAAATTATTATATAAAGTATTGGTTCTGTCTCAAAACTATTATTATAAAATGAATATTTAATAGAGTCGATATTTTAAAGCATGAAATATAAATATAATAGAGTGGTCTTATTTTATCAAAAATCAATTTATGTAACATTATTAGCTATTACATAATGTTAGTATAATTGGATAATAATCATTTGCAATATTTTAATTGTATATTCGTGTTGTGTAGAAAAATAATATACATTTTATATATTATTTTTGCAACAGGTTCATAAATTCATTTAAATTATATACTGTACGAGAAATTAATTTACTGTAATGTATGTTTTTTGTTTTAATGTATGGAAAACTGCGTGCAGATAAGAAAAATTAATTAGAAAACCATGTAAATTGTCAGAGATAAATCAAATAATTGGTACATTTTTAAAAAAATTGGCTGTTTAGTCGATAATACTGCATATAATCTAGTGCCTTATAAGCTTTAGCGATAAAATCAAAAAATCTACAAATTTAGTACCTATTTTTCTACTGCACTATAATTAGTACTAGAAAAAAATTTGAAAAAAAAATAGATAAGCAATACTGACCTGCCTCGATGGGGTGGTTTTCGTTGGGGATGGTGTACTTGGCCACTTCATTAGAGATACGGATGGACTACGTACAACAAGAGGTTGAGGCAGATCGGACTCCGTCATTGCAGGGGAAATACTAGTCTGCAATGGCATTAAAGGTTCAACTCCCGCCCCCGTCATAGGACCGCAACGCGGTTCTGTGTGAAGAAAAAACAGTTTTGGTATGAGATAAAACGAATGCATCAAACATTTATTATTATGGATGAATTTAAAAAGCATGTTTTTTTTAGCATAACAAAATCTAACTACGTGGAAAAAATGGAAAGAAATTTAATAATTTCTAAGGTAAAAGTCGTTTTCTAATTGATTTTATTGAATTGATTTGATATGAAAGGTGAGGGTGGTTGAATGGGTGCGGAAATGCGGATTTCTTTTATAAATAATTGTTCGAAATTATGGAAGGGGAATTTTCACAGAATTGTGAAAATTATTTTTGAAACATCTGTTTTTTAATAAATAATGAACAATTATTTTTAAAACAATTGTAATTTTCTACAAAATATTTATCCCACATATGTTTTCGTAAATAATTTATTAAAAATAAATATGAGACTATTAATGTCTACTAATATCTAAATTTTATAAGTCCAGTTGTATAATCTACACCTATAGTTCTAATTATAATTGAAGGGTACGTACCTAGACTTCATGCAAATTACTTTTTATAAATTCAAAACATTAGGTTTCCCTTAGAAAGATGTAATGGAAAGAAAAATCGTCAAAATTTGCTTATTTTGAAAAATACTTTCGCCTCTATAAAATAGGTAGGTACATCTAAATATTTAAAAACTTTCATTTAACTTTTATTTTTCCGGATACATGTTTTTCCAGCAAATGTTTTTCCAGCAAATGTTTTTCAAATAAACTTAATTATAAATATATAATAAATTTATTTTTAAACACATAATTATCTCTTATTTTCCAAAACATTTAAGTATCGATTTCTAACATCTAACTTTATTTATCAATAAATAACATGACTTAGAAAAGTTGAAATTAAAGAGTAAAGTTCATATAAACGATTTTTAGATTAAAAACACAACATTACGTATATTTTTCTTCCGTTTCTATATTTAATGCGAGAAATATGAGTAAAACGGACAAAAGAACGAAAAAAAGAAATGAATATTTTTAAATTTGTTTTCCTACAACTGTCATAGATGATAAGTTATAAAAGATGTTCATATTTTTGTACGTCTTCGATTGTTATTAATGGTCTAAAATAGAT
>SSSI01007281.1:0-14426 GCA_004796505.1 Oryzaephilus surinamensis | reverse complement strand
TATTTTAAAATAAGCTTAAAATATACACAAAACGATACATTTATAAAATTTTGATAATTATTAATATGTACGTACATATATATGTATGTATGTATATGGAAATGATTCTAATTTCCGGTACCAATATATAATTCCGCTAATAATTTAATAGGCATTTAATTTTTGTTTGGGCCCTTGTTAAAAAATTAAAGAAAATTGGTTCGTTGACGTGGAATAAAAGCTCCTTAACAGTGAAATATTTTATAGATATACATTTATAATGTTGAAAATTGTGCGACACTATAATTTCGTGGGCAGCTAAGCTGTGATTTTAGAAAATGGCTCCATGGGGAAATACTAGTGATTTCTTTGGTATACCCTGTGATTTGAAGTATATTGGTGGTCGGCAACAAGATGTAATAAAAATGCCGCAAAGGTCCGAACCACTTTGACTGAACCAGAAACACCATTAAACAACATATATACAAGTTCGATTTTCTTGTTATAACTTTTTTATGGATGAAATATAAAGCTATATCTATAGAATATACAGTGCTGGATTAAGCCAGCGCGGGGCCTGTAGCAAATGTTGTGAGAGGCCCTGTGAAAAAAAGTTTTTAGCAGGCTTCTATTCTATCTGAATTAATTTTTTTTACGGTGACAAAGCATTGGTGCGCGGGGCCCGTAGCATTTGCTACTTTTGCTACGTAGCTAATCCGCCACTGAGAATATATATTTTATAGATAGATACATATTCTGTTAACTTATAATCACATCCTATAAGAGATAATTTAAATTTAATAGCTGTTTGTAAATTATATATTATAAGAGTTTTTGATTTATTGTACTGTTTTTCGCTTCCAAGGACTTCCATGGAAGTTTCTTTTTTTAATATCCATTAACAAATCATCGTTTTCTATTTAAATAAATATTTATGATAAATTATTGAATGAGTGTTGTTTAAATTTAAAATTGTCAAATTTAATTATAGTTGTAAGTTTATTTAAACATATTCGTGTTTTTTTTTAATGGACAAAATTTGAATTTGGAAATCATCAAAGCTCATCATATTAAATAGCACATAATTAGAGGGTTGCTAGTTAGGGTTTTAAACAATTTTTTTTCCTTTTGAGGAAGTTGTGAAAAGAATGGCGCCAGCATTTTGTTTGGTCCACAATTATTAAATGCCGCCGAGGCGTCGCCGCCAAATTGTAGTGATTTGTAGTACTTGAAAATAGTTATGGTGCTAATGGTATACTTGGGTCATAAATATATATTTGCTTCGCACACCTATCAATTATTTCAAATTTAAATTACACATAATTAAACCTAACGACCATATTAGAACGAAGACATTCTTTTATGTTGCTTTAAAGTCGATGCACACAATAATACATACGTTATTTATTGTACATAGACGCTATTATGCATATATAGGTAATATTTTGTTCCTTCAATGTTGGAAAATGAGATACAAAACATAATTAGTATTGTGAAATAGGAGTTACTGTATTTTTTGACCTTTCACACCTGACCTGACACAATAAACACCAGGAAATTTATTATAACATTATATGATTAACATTTTACAAAAATAAACATATGTCTGATTGATATATTGTAGTTTTTTTCTTTAGACAAAGATTTAGAAATTGTGTGGACGAGTTAATTTGTATTTTCCAATGCCATTTGTATAAAATATAAATGTGACATGGTACATATTGTAGGTATAAATAAATATTAAAAACAAATGTGTTGAGTTAACAATTTGTGCTCGTTATCCATTTATTTTAATTTGAAGTTCATAAAGATAATGATCTTATCAATAAATTACATGTAATTGTAATTTATTTCTTCTTTGTGCAAGTTTACAAGGTCTTGTGTTGATTACAGTGTTGGAAAGTACGTGAGTAAAACACAATCAAGAGTTGAAGTGAAGCGATTTGTGAATTGCAATGAAGCATGCCACCAGAATTTAATGGTTTCAAATTGTTTCTAGGGCGAAAATAACATTTAAACCATCCGATTATATACATATATACAGTACAACTATTAAAATGTCTTTCCTCTTTTGTAAATAATTTTTTAAATAATTTATTACCAACATATACATAATTTATCTTATTGGAAATCAATAAAAACCATAGGAAAATAATTATTATGTTATTGTATTTGTAAAGTTATGATGAATAATAATTTATACATCTATAATAATAAAACCGATAAAATATATACAGACATTTAACCTTTTGCTTGAAAATTAACTATATAGAAAGTTTTAATATAAATCTCTCGAATAGTAGCCAAGTAGTTATAGACTAATAGAAATGCCAACTCGAATGGATATAAATTACATTAATGTATGGTAAACATTCATATATGTAAGCGTAAGAATCATAAATATGTCACTACCGTTGTCAACTAAATGCCTATTAATGTGTTGTTGGGAAATGTGGAAGACATTGACTATATCTGTGTTTGTGTCTGTTTTGCTCCACGTCGCACACCCAAAAACTGGCTGTACACACAATCTTAATCAGTGGAATAGTGACTTCATATATGTATAGACACACATATAGAAAAATAAAGTATTTTGCAGAAGCAGCAACAGCAGCTGCGGCTACTAGCTTGATCTATTCTAGGATTAGAGATAGATGATTCTGACTGCTCGTTATTTTGTCCCAATTATTTTTGTTTTATGACCGATGAAATGCTAAAATATAGCTTTTAATTTCCAAGGCAATTTCAAGAATTTTTATATCTTTACAAAACAAAACTTAACTCGTCACTTGAAATTTTTCTCATCGTTATTTATGGACATAATAAAAATAACACACAATAATATTGTTTAATAATAAATTTAATATAATTTTTATCTTTTTAAAAATAAAATGAATAAAATAACACATTCTCAAAAGTTTTATAACAATAAAAATAGTTTTCTTTCCTTCATTTTCGTATATAATAATAATATTAAATGAATTACATATTTTGAATATTTATTTAATACAGTAAAAGAAAAACATATATCATACACAAATAACGTATTACAATAATAATAATTAATATGATATGACTTTGACGATCGGCTTATTAATTAATTATATGTAATATTACTTGAATTTTAATTTGTACAGTTTTAAGGGTTATTCAATACAACAGGCATTTTGTTCTGCTATTTAAGAAAGATAATTTAAGAGGAACAAACATATAAACAGTGAAGAGCAACAAATTGTGCTTTTTTTAGTGGTAGAATAAAGGCTCGAACACATTTGAGAGTGTTTTTGAAATATTTTAACTCTCGGAGAGCTAAACTATCACATTGTCATTTTTGGCCACCACTTAGAAATTTGATTTTTCTGTTCGAAACACTTTCAGAAGCAATCTCCGATAGTTACTCTCAAAAATGAATGTCCACTTGCGAGAAATACTCTCAAAACAGTTCTCGCCAATGGACACGTAGCTTAATAGTTATATTTAATCATTGCAATAAATTAATTATTATATCACTGAGATCTGTACAACAAATATAATACATTAGTGTGTGATGGCTACATTATGACATGTTTTGTAGCATCACTGATTTTATCAGTTACATAATTAATCAATTTATATATACACATTTAAAAACTGAACATTTTTCGCATTCACATTATGTATTAAAAAATAATATCACACGGCCACAACGTCCACACGAAAAATACACCGCGAAAATATATGAAAAGGAATTATTCTTATATTTGGGACTAGGGTTATACATAATAATTATATAATAAGAGTCACAGCTTCTTCATATTTGGTATTACAAAGAAATTTCACATCTTATGGATGCATACCAGGTGCAGCACCTAATCTAGGTCCATATATAGAATATGGCGACAAGTAAGGATTCAAACTGGGATGACTCAATGGAAATCCAGACAATGGAGAGGAACTCAATGATGGTGGCAATAAGGACGGTTTACTATATGGATGATATCGTGCGGTTGCTAAAGGACTTAATGGCGGTGTGGGGTATGTTCTATGTAATAATGGAAGTGTTGGCGGTAAACCGGCTGGTGATGTGAGCATCGACAATGCCGTATTCGCTTCCGATACAGATGCTACACTTGTATGTGTTCTTAAATGTGTTAAAAGCTCTTCAGAATTTGAAAATCGTTTACCACAATACGAGGCATCGCCCGATATCCAATTACATACGTATGGTAAATGTGAGGCGGCTGCCAAAGCGGCTAACTGAGCGTGTGCATATGCAGCCGCCGCTGGACTATGGCCAATATACCCTGTAGATGTGGGCGGTTTTGAATGGTCGCACTGTGTACAACCAGCTGGACACGAAGTGGTTTTAGCGGCACCTAATAAATGTGAACTAACACTACAACCAGTACAATATGGATCACGACACACTGATGGTAAAGAATCTTGTGTTTTAAGGCGACCGTAAGCTAAATATGGACTAAGGCCGCCACTCTTTAATGCGGCATGATGTTGTGACATTAGACTGCTTGCCATCAAGTCCATTGGTAATGGGAAACCGGGTGGAGGATATCCACTTAAGAAGGCCGATGAAACGGGCACTCCAGGCTTAAAAGTGCCCAATGGTAAATCCTTTATGGCTGGATCTGATGAAGAAGTCAATATGTTTGGGGTGAAGGCTGTTTTTGAAGTGGATGACGACGATGATGATGACGATGTTTGAATTTGCGGACTATTTCGTTCATTTGTTGTCTTTTCAGGAGATGTTCTATCGACAGATCCATTTCCTTCGACAGCGGGTGTCTTCCGTTCCGAAACGGCTGGTGATGTTCTAGGAGACGTGGCACTTTGATTGCTTGCACAACGTCCGCTATTATTACAGGAAATATTATTTTTGCTATTGAGTGGAGTTCGCACGCGACTTCCTGTTGATGCGGAACTGGAACGCTCTTCTGGCGTTCGGGATTTTTCACGTGCTGCACTTGAATCGTGCGATTTAAATTGAACTTTCTGTACATTATCTGTTGTATTTGATTTCTCTTTTGTGTTATCGTGTTTATTAGATTTCGTTGATGACTTTTCGGCACTTTGTAGAAGTTTTGTGTTTGGAGTGTCTGCACCGATTTGACTACACGTTTGTGCCAAAAGTGCTAATGGACTTTTCTTGGCATCCAACTTTAATAGAAACAGGAAAACAAAAACAAATTTTATACGCTCTATTATTTAGATAAACAAACTTACCGTTGTTGGCAGAGGTGTTAAATATTCCGGTCTAAGATACTGATTACTTGATGTCAACATGATTAAAAATTAATTAAACGACACATAAAAACAAAACAAAAAAACACTATTCAAGTGTATTCAATCCAAATGAAATTGTTTTTGTATTCCATTCAGGTATATCACTCGCGGAATATAATGAAACTCACATTAACTTTGTAGCGCATACAGTACAAGTACTACGACGAAGAGAACTAAACTAAACTGACAACAGCACAAGCATGACTAAACTGACGCTAAAGTTGCTTATACGACAAGCGCTCTGTGTCTGTGACGTCACGCGTCGTTTCATCCCCACTGCTGTGAGCTTTGACACCCTCCGACCGCAGATCACCATGTTATTGCTTCTTCTATTTGCTTGTCGACACTTTTTCCTTTTTACCCTATACACAACTCCTGCCACCATTTCCCGACTCTTCTATCAGCACATGTTTATATTATGTATAAATTAAATTCTTTGAAGCCGGTGACGATTGTTTGCACGTTATTTGATTTACGGCGCTTGTTCTTCGTAGCTTCTGTATACTAATTAATGGCTCTTTAACTTGCAATAAACAACTTGATTCCTTCTTTGAATTTCATATTGAAATTGATTTTTCAATTGATGAAAGTGTTTTATATGTTTTTTAATTTATTTTTATACAGCTGTGTTGTGTCACAACAAATATAATGCGAACCGATTCTATAATAAAGTGACCGCCATTTCCAGATCCAATAAAGCCACATAAATCACACTTGATTGCTCGTGGTTGACATGGTGAAATGGTATAAAAACGATCGACCGGTTACTTGACGGTCAGCGTACACAGACTTCGAACTAAAGTCGTAGTTTCACATTCTCGATCACTCCCTAGAGACTATTCCAATAATCCCTGCAGTACATACTCGATATACTGACGACATTTTTGAGTTGATAACAACTAGAGCCCTTACGGCCTATAACAAACAAGTCACGATCACTTTTTGCAATCTCTTTGAGGTATTCCATCGGTTTAAAATCGGAAAACGTTCCTCTCAATTGCAAGTTTTCAGCCTGGGAATTATTTTTCCAAAAAAAAAAAATGTTATTACGACCAAGATTTTCTGTTATATTAACGTGATTACGATTTTGTTTATTGTGTTGAAGATAAACTCCAGCTGGATGCATTAATTTCGTTATAGAATATATAGTCAGAACATTTCTGACTACTGAAAAACATACGTTATATGGTAGCAGTTAACGAGCAGAAGCTTTCAGTATCGATGACGTGTTTATGATGGCAGCCGTTGATGTACACAGTCTGCTAATGACTCAACATATGTACACAGCCACGACATGATAGCGTTCTGACTGAATTATTAACGAAGCAAATACATTACACCAGAACGATACTGACGGCAAAGCTGCAAGGACCGAACATTCATCTCAGTTTAATGCACGATCGACAGACTTTGATAGAACATATAAAGACAGCTGCTGTGTTTTCTTCTTTGATGGAATGTATATACATATATTAGAAAAGAAAGAAGAAATGCATCTTGTTTAAAAAGTTTTCAAAAGTTCAAAACAAATGATTTCAGTTTGGTTCTCCACATGGACTTTTTAGTGAATTCACACTAAATATTGCTATTACTATACAATATATAGTGTTACTATGTGTGCCACATAAGCCATAAAGATACTGAGTCTATACACTAATATAAATTATATACGCCTCATTTGATAGCACATACACTAGTAAGTGCTTCTCTCTAAATTCTACCAAATGCCATTTACACTCTAACTACGTACTAAAAATGGAATACGACTTCATATCTTACGATTTACGATCATTATGTCAAATAAACAAAGCGCACTGCTATTGGATAAGCTCGGAAAATATATTTTATTTTTAGTGGAAGGCTCAACGGGAACAATTTTTATGTGGATTTTATTTACGATACAGTGAAATGACATAATTTTTCACTCACCTTTACATTTTCTCTTATACAGCACGTACAGGGGTGGCCCAAAAAATCACAAAGCAGTTTAAATTAATAGGTTTTTGTGTTCTTATTATTTAAAACAGATACCAACATATAGATCTTTTCTTTCCACTTATACAACATAATTTATTGCCCTTTGTGTTTGCTGAACTGTTTGACATAAAATATTATTAACATGGCAGACAAACTATTCCCCTAGAATGTGTTGTTGTATTATTATATAGCATTTTCCAAAAAACGCTTAAATCAATCGATTCATTCAATGGGCCACAATGAGAAAGAAAGGACACAGGTATATTCTATATATATCGTTGTCTTCTATCCTGCTGATACCAAATTACACGCAAAATTGCACACAGAAACTTATTTCCAAACGACATTATGACATGAAAAATGTAAGGATATCCATAGCGGGGTGTCCGATTGTGCCACATTATATACAGGACATAAATTAATGTGACAGCCCCCGGTTCGTCCTACTCTCCAAGCTTTTTGAGCAGATGTTCACTACCACTATATACTATACTGTATATATATAACATTTTGTGCGCCCCAGTAATGTCCGGTTTGTCACTTTGGCCTTTTCTTTGGCCCATCCTGCCGTGCAACTAATCCGAAAATACATTAATATTAGTTATGGTCTACATCAATGCTTTTAATGATATATTACGGCCAACTTCTTTTCACACACACATATACAGAGTGGAAAAAAACTCTAACAAAATGGATTTTTACCCATAGTCAATAGACCGTTGTAATCAACTGTCAAAGTCGATAGTCATCACTCATTTAATGCCCTTCACTTCACTGATGGGATGTGCTCTTTCTTTTATTAGCCTTGATTTACGACTTCTTCTAAATGCAACTGTCAATTGCTATTAATTAACATCCATTTCTTGCATGTTTGAATAATTACGTTGGTGAGAGAATATAAATTCAACCGCGAATTAGTGAGTATAAGAAAATGTTTACGTTGTAATATCGAGCGTAAAAAAAACAGCTTTCCTCCCTTTCCCAAACAGTTGACAGGTCATATTTTCCCAAGTAAATAAAAATAGTGTCATGTCATGCACATATGACAAAGTGCAGTACTCTATCATCGAGCATTAGAAGCCGAAGAACCGTATGTCTTCACGCAATCATATTAGTTATAGGGGTAAAGCTTTCTCTAAGGGCTGTCGCAATTGGGATCACTTTTCAAGGCCATTATTATGTGTAGCAGTCAGATATTAGGGTTACATTTCAACATGGTAGGGTGGCTTATAAATTCTAGTCCTTTTAACTGTCATAGGGGTAATATTAAAACAACAAGTAATTTTATTACATCATAAACAGCATAAGAGACCACCCAAAAATTCCGGTTTTATGGTCTTTTTTTGATGTACTTTTCTACATAGCATTGTATAGAGAATATTTTTAACCCTTAAAAGCATTTTAGGGGCATGTATAATGGTTATGATATTTCCATAACGTAATAAAAACATGTAAAAACTTGGAAATATGTAAAAATGCAAGAAAATAACTATAATTTCTTAGAAGCTTGTGCAATATAATTAGTTGTATATGGTAAATATGGAGCTGTTATTACAATAATAATTACAAGTCAAAAGTGCATACAAAGTTATATATATAGTACACAACAATGTAGTAAATAATATTTGCTCGTTTAGAAAGCGATTGTATATACAACAGAGAACCGCAAAACTGAACGACAATGCATCTCAGACAGGCATTCTGTTGCGGTTCATAATAGAATAACCGGCTTATTTATTGGGGTGCTATAAAGTACGTCTGGGCATTTATTATATAGTGCATGCCGTGAGTTTTACAGAGGTCGTATATTCTCGAAACAACCAGCCCGTGACTCCATAATTCAGCTTATATATACGGTCTTTTCAATTTTTCTTTTACTAAATAATACACATAATATAATATATATAAGTATTGTTGTATATTACAGATATAATAAAACATTGATTTACTTGCATAGCAATTTAATTAAAATACTATTAGTAACATAAAAAAAACGGTGAATGCAAGATAAATATAAAATATGTAAGCGCGCGAATCCATCATAAGCCAAATAATTTGTGATGACAGTGGAGGTTGAACGAAGATGATGTATTTGAATTTGGCACCATCACACAAGCCCCCAAACCACCCCAATCAATCTTCATTGTAAGTGTCGAGTATAATCCAACGGATGGGACACAATCCAATATAATGTCCGACAGAGGCTAGTTACGTAAGCCTGCCATTGTGATTCTGAATCCGTGAGCTTCATATTGTTACAGCTGTCGACTGACACATGTACAAAAAGGCCATTCAAACCACCCTGTCATGTCAATTTTGCTCTATTTAATTTGAGGGGATACAATATAAACATATCTGCATTTAGTCGAATTTTGTGTGTGTCCGTCAACCGCCAATTAAACTTTAATCAACTTTAAAAAGTGCACGATTTTTTTTATTACGTTCGGTTATCCATCAACTGAAAGTCTGTTTAAAAAACTTTTCGTTGATATAATCTTGAAGAAATTATTACTTTGTGCATATGACATGAATAAAATTGACTATACAAATATGGTAAAAAGAGAATATACTCTTTATGCTGTATAAAATGTTATCGATAAATTTACACGCTGTGAATGTAAATTACATTTCAATGGTTGAATAAAAAAATATCATCAACACTAATCAATTAATTAAAATGCATTAATTAAACTATATTATACATGGTTGTAATGACATGTGTTTAATGTTTCTGTATACAATAATAAAACATGTGTAATGTAGGCCAAGATAACATATCTATTGAAATATATGGTAAACTCATCAATTATTTATTGTAAAATTTCTATTTAAGGATTTTTGGGTACGTGTCATATTTTCCAAAGCAGTTTCGAAAGTTGTTGAAAGCTTGCGTATAAGAAATTAATTAAAATATTTCTATGTTTTATAGATTATAATTGTATGTAAAATTGTATAATTGAGTAATTTAAATTTTCTGTTAATTTTCTTTACATATTGAATGCAAGTTTATTTTATTGTTAATAATTTCCGCTTCTTATTGGATAAAAAGGAAAAATTCGAAAAAACTAAATTAGAATGTAAATGTTAATGTATTCATAATGGAATATATAAAACATTTATAACTCCTTTTACAGCAATAAATCTTTAAGTAATATTAATATTAAGTTGTCTGCAATTTATTTTATCTGTTTTAAAATCGAAATTATGAGACATAAACCAGTAGCAACATTAAGTCGACTCACATATATATAGATACGAGATATTATATTTATGAAATCCCCCCAAATGTGATCGCCGCATAAACGAACAGTTAATATTCTTATATACATATATATATTCCATTAGTTTTATAATACACGTATTCCGCAACCATTTCATTTTACAATAAAAGAAGCTTATCAGATCTTTCTTTGTTTAAAACTGTTGTTGGGATGATTTTCAAAGTGGTCATGTATAGCCAGTAGCTGCTGGTTTGGGACAATAAGGACGATCATATATTCAGATTAAGGCCAAGCTGGGTTTACATAGGCGTCCCATTCTCAATGCCTCTGAATGTAATAAGAATTGTCAAATATTTTACATGTAAACATTTAAAGGCACTATGTGTGTGAGAATGTGAAGTGTTGTATGTATATGTGACATAAATTGTGACTAAGAGCTTTTATTACCAACAATAAAATAGTAATGTAGCTGATGGTAAAAGCAGTCAACTGGCTGGGAGGAGGTCAATGCATGATTACACTGTCTTTTTTATGGACAAAACTATATTACACTAAACTATTGAAATGTTATCAAATCCAAAGATCGTACACACATTTACATATTTATTTGAAGACCTTCTTATAGTCGTAAAATTTATTCTCAGATTAGGCTTCCAGTTTTATTTTTGGTATTTTTATGTTTTACTTTAACATTGCACTTATATACAGATTAGTTAAAATTCTTCTACACAAAACAGGCTATAAAAGTAATGATTTATTATAAACTAAGTTTTAAAAAAAACACGAATGTATTATTGAACCATCATTTATCATACATCATCGAGCAGTTAATTTAAAAAATGAATTGCTGGATTTTTTTCCATCTCTTTCAATATCTAGTCATCAGAACTGATCATCTTAAATGATTTTCCCGTAGGAAGGCTTCTGTATGATTGGAAATCAATGGGTATATGCAAGGTAAAAGCGTGACATAGAACTCTCATCTTTGAAAATGATTATAAGAGAACCGTGGTAATTATTCTCCAGCTGGATTAGACAGCACTTTTACAATACGGCGTGACCCAGCACAAAGGATCATTATACCGTCCCTAAATGACCGCCACTTTCCTATTATAACGAATACAAAAGAACATGCTTGCACATTCTACTATAATAATTACCGTAAACTACAGTCATTTCAAAGAAAACTATTAATTTGTGTACGAGGTTAAATAATGCAAGAAGTTTCTTTTAATTTTTGAATATTTTCGGCAGCTGTGTGGTATAAAATTCGTGAAAAAGACATATAAAAGAAACGATACTCTGTGCAATAATGCAAATTGCATTCATTTATGTTGCATAAAAAGCTTTTCATTTTTGGGACAGTAAAATCTTGTATTATAGCCCAAACTTTTTGCTGTACTACGTATTATATAAATCATAAACACCACCAACTGAGTGGTTTAATATTGTTCGTAAATAATACACCCCCAAAAATGTACCTACATACATTTTGTCAAGAATAACAATACGATAATTTGCATAGATTATATACCTGTGGTATTTTGTATACAAAAGAAATAAGTTTATATATTGTACAATACAAGATTATTTTAAAAACTGTATGTATACACTTGATTGTTTTCTATTTTTCTGATGGTTTTTCGTAAATGCCACAGAGTTAGATCGGGATAAAACAGGCTTATATATATTTGAGACTCCTTGACAGTTAATTAAATATGAGTAGCTGGAATGTGTCTAGTCTTCCTAATCGCCTTCTACCATCTAATCGTGACAGGCAACAAGATGTTGCTTACAAAAGCCCTGTCATCACTGGCTTCCTTTTGACAGGACGATATCTACCTACATTTACTGGACTTGTTCTACTTATAGATATATAATATATTTCATCAATATTTTATATTCACATATATTGGAATATTAAATTATAAAAGAAATAAATATGTCGTATTGATGTAATAAAATGGTTCTTTGTATATCCAAATGTTATACCCTTGGGGAGCATAAATAAAAAAAAATTATTGCCGAAAATAATAGGGGTGAAATGAATGACTGCAGAATATATAAATTCCTTTGATGTCCCCCTGTCACCGGATAACATTTTTATGAAGCTACATATATTTTTTCACTGTGTGTGTCTGATAAATTTCAAGTGAACAAATATTTTGCCATTTGCTCGTGATTACATAAAAAATAAACGGAAATTATAAAATGAACCCATAAAATTGCATCGTGTGTGGTAAATTTGAAAATTTTCGTCATTATAAAGTCATAAATTCACAGTCATTCACTTTAGTTCACAAAGTCATAAGAAAAGACAATTATTGTATAGATGTATTAAATTTATTTCTGAGTTTAATTTAAAATGCCGACAAAGACGGTCCCTTTTGACGAGATATTTGACAAAAGGGATGTTTTCAATGATTTTATTAGTTGTGTTACCTGTATGTATTGTGCTTTTCCTACTAATAAACTATTTGCCGCACATTTTAGCAGTTGCATTATATTGGAAAACGAAAAAAATTCAAAAGGAAATGAAGAAATGCATTCAATGTAACGATGTGATGTAACTTTTTTATAAACATGAGTGTTTTAGTTATTATTATATGATGATTTCCTGTTAAACATGTTAACACGCAGTCTATAATCAACATTATATACACACATATAGTTTCTGAATCCATTATAATTTTATTCATAAACAAGTGAACAAAAAAAATGGCAACATTAAGTAAATAATCAGTTTGTGTTAAACACAAACATACAATTTTCATGCCATTAAACTAATAATAAAAAACAATTTTTTTCATTAACATTAGTTAGTTGATAAAACTGAAAATTAAAACAACTTTCATCTGTATGTAATGGTAGTAAATATATAAATAATTATCACTTATTTTATGAGTCGAGACAATTTTAACGGCTTTATTTCTACATGTATGTAATTTACTTACTTTCTCTGACAAGTAGCCATGAATGATAAATATTAATTTATTACTAGTGACATTTAAGCCACGACCCCGTTATCGTTGACAAGCAATAACTTATGTTGTTTCCGTTGTTTTTCTCAACATAAATATATAAATATAAAAATTACGTTAAAGTCTAATTAGTATGAATGATTTATAGACGTTCAAATAGCACATGCTAATGGAAAACATCTCATGTGCAACAAATCACATTTATAATAAATTTATTTAGAAAATTGTCTATGTGGAAATATTATTTTTCCAGTTTTTCTGTCCTTTTCACTGACCAACAATAATAATGGCGCCAGAATTACATTAACATGCCAAAATATTGACTGTTCGATAATAACATGTATTGAAATTCATTCTGCTTTAAAAAAATAAGACGAAAATAATAGGTTCCGATCGTCCATCATTCAAAACAGTACATTTTCAACAAATAATCTTACCTTTTGTGAACTGACCGACCCTATTTCATTTATTAAATAATTAATTCATTATTTTAACTGAGTTTTCTGGTAATTTGATGGAAATATAAACTTTACCTTGGGGCATTAGGCGCCTTGGTGAAAAATATAGTTTGTTAGGTTGTAAAGCGGTACAAGAAGATGAAAGAGAAGTCTCAGTAGGAGGTTGAAGACCATTAGACAGGCCCCTTTGTATATAAGGGGGCGCCATTTACAACCAGAGGCTAAAAACATAATTCTAAATAATAGAAAAAATAACAAACAAGTCAAATTCAATCGATGATGAACCGGACATTGAAATTCTAAGTGGAATTTGATTGCACATATTGTAATAAAGTGTTGTACAAGCTGTAAAATTGTCTCTAACGTGTATTATAATTCGATTTTATAAGCTAGGTATGCATAGTGGTGTAATATTCGTACAATAATAGAGAAAATGGTCCAATAAAATATGAATAATGTTGCAAGACAGTTAATAATTTTAAACCTTTATAATACCACTATATCACATACAATTATTTTGTTATTCTTTTGCA
>SSSI01007270.1:2219-13125 GCA_004796505.1 Oryzaephilus surinamensis | reverse complement strand
CGGAAATTGCCCTATATTTTTACCTCCACTTTTAATTGCCGTTTTCTAGGAATACTTGTCTTCCTTGATGTTAATTATTAAGTATATTTTAAATTTAAAATTGCAAGATATTCGATTTGAGTAAAAAGATTTACTATTGTAGTGAGAATATTACATGTTTAAGGCCCGAAATATTCACCTCCTGATAAATTTATCCTCCCTATAACTTCCCTGGATACATTTGTTAACACAATTGTTTCTATAGAAATTATGTTACGGATAAATTTATCAGGAGGTGAATATTTCGGGCCTAAATTATATGCGAAAAAACTAGAAAATGTATATCCAGATAAAATAATTGAATTTAATACATACATATTTGTATATATGTCGTAGCCACAATGCAAAATCCGCCACTTTACAAAAAGTCTAGTCACATTACAATGTGACCACAACAGCCACATTGTAAAATGTTTTGTTCCTTCTTTTGTATAACAACCAAAAAACTTCAACAGACTTCATCTGTACAACATATCGACATTTTTTACGAATATTTTGTTTTTTGGTTGTTATATAAAAGAAGGAACAGATTTGTTATATTTACAATACATACATATACAAGACATATACAAAATTATGACAAAGTATATTTCTTACTAATAAATAGATAAGCCTACATTAGAATTCTTAGAAAATGGCAATTAAAAGTGGACGTAAAAATATAGGGCCAATTCCTTATTTTTATAATCCTTTCTCTAGCTATAATCCGTAAGAGGACGAGCTCCGATAAATTTTACCTGAAAAAGGTTCCCGGACGAGTTCCGATAGGATCAAATAAGAGTGAACCATTAGTTTCGATAGATATCATGTAAAAAATGCACTGTAAAAGTTTTAAACATGAAGAAATATATATTTTATGAAACAATTTCGTTATGTTAATTAAAAATGCGCTATCAGCATTTCAGTGTGTTCCCATTACACGAAAAAATGTAATTGTTCATGTTGGGAACGTCTTTTTTCAAAGAGTTTTTAACTGGTGTCAGGTGTAGCTGACTTTCTGCCGTACATATGAAGACAATAAAATGTGTATATAATTAAAAATGCGTCAAATTACAACACTAGATGTTCGGTCCTTGAAACAACGTATTTCTCT
The DNA here is from genome assembly GCA_004796505.1 of Oryzaephilus surinamensis. Lineage (NCBI taxonomy): Eukaryota > Metazoa > Arthropoda > Insecta > Coleoptera > Silvanidae > Oryzaephilus > Oryzaephilus surinamensis. Next base: position 11,993 of record SSSI01007270.1, on the reverse strand, counting down.
GAGTGATTTTCAATGTACAACACAATAGTTATACAAAAGCGAACAAATTCATGTCATGATAGATGACTAATAATAATAAAAAAAGATAACGCGATTGAAAACACAATAAATGTATACAATTTTATCGAAACACTGCATCCGTACACATACAATATAATAAAATAATGTTTTCGTTCAGTATTGTGGTCGATTGTCCCAACTTATAATTAAAATTTAGATGCTTTAAAATCATAATTACAGACCACGTGTACGAAATTAAATTATCCTTTCACGGTATTATGGCCATATGCCCGTGAAAGCTTCGAACTGTGGCCCCAGGTTGTATTCTCCGCAATGTATTATATACGTATATATATATGTAGAAGATATTATTACACTTTATATGCAAACTTGAAACGAGTATTGTATATGAGCACATACACACACCCTTAAAACCCCCACGCACTATTTTTATAGTAAGAATAGGGTCGTTGTTGACTTATCTACTTTTGGCCATTTCAGATGAATACAATTTCGAAAGCATTAAATTGGAATTAAATAAACTGCTTGTTTATTTAAATATTCAATTCATTTAACTATATAATTTTATGGGACTAATTTTTTTTTTAGTGAAAGATATAATGAACTTTGTAAAAGAAATTTGTATTAAACTTGTACTTTGGGCAGTTTATTAGTTTATATTTATATTTTTTCCATAAATATTCAATAATTATTCTAATCATGATTTGAATTATTTATTAAACATTTAAATTTGATGATAGTTATTAACAAATACATCGATTATTATTTTCTAATAATCAAGTTTAATGAAATTATGTACATATAATTATTTGATCATTTGATTTTTGATTAATAAAATTATTATAATCTTAGCCTAATTTATTAAAAATTATTTGTCAATCGTTAAATTACATTTGATTCATATCGTTTTAATTTAAATACATATATTTATAGTATTAGTGTGAGAAAATATATATTAATCTCGATGAAATTTTAATCAGTTTTTATTTCTTTCAACGTTAATTCCGTTGACCGTCTGCAACATTTATTTATCATCCAAGGGTTGTTTAGTTGCTAAGGGTTAAAGTTTTCGTTTAGGTTTCAGTTGCGTTGTAGGCATAATATGGGATTTTGCTGACACCCCCGAGTGTACTTTTATGGCCCAGTTCATGTTTAAGTAATTTATTCCACTACCACACTGTGCGAAAATGAAAGTACATTCACAATCAGCTGTTTTCATATATTCTTTTATCAATAAAAAGTAAAACAACCGCACGAAAATATTTTCATTTCACTGTTTAAGGGTAAAAACTATCATATATACATTTCGTACTCCCCCTTACTGTTATTGTATAAAACGGCTGGCAAATATTGAGGACACGTGTCGGGTCTTAGTTTTGTAAAAAGCGCCTCGCGGATGCATTTTGATAATGTAAAGTGGTTACAGGGGTTTGTTATGACTGTTGAGGATTAATTTTTGAATTATTAAATTCATCCCCCTTGCGTACGTGCATAAGTCAGAATATAAAGTGACCATTTCATTTTTACACGTTTTTCTAAAAGAAAAACCAAGTATAGTACGATAAGGGATGGTAAAAAAGTGGTAGGTCATCAATGTAAATCAATTGGGTAGGGCGAACTTGGACAAATAATCTATCTTATTTGTCGGATGATGTGGAAATGAGGGGTCTTGAGACTTGCAAGAAAAATTGACCAGTGTTCGTGCAGTTTTATTGCTGTCACTTGTGGAAAAGGGAACGAAAAAAATTACTTTAAGTCGTACAAATTTGTCACATTTAACAAAACTTAAAAGGAAAACGTAAATTCCAACTAGAATTTGTTTATTTCGGACTGTTGACAATTTGAAGAACATATTTATAAGAAACCCCACTCATTATTACGATGCGGCTGTTTTCCTGTGGGGCGGCAGGTGGACTTTTTCTCTTTTATAATACTCTTCACGGTCGTCATAAAATATATATGCGATACACAGCACTGATATGAAAAAAATAATGTGTATAGTTTTTATATAGGCATATAATAATACTTGTTGTTCGGCCAGTCCAGCTGTTTTTATCATTCAACAATTTAACAGTCACATCGAAACTTGGGATGCATTTTATTACAAGGTGTATTTTTAAACGTGGTTAAAGCAAGGTGCATTTATAACAAAATTTATTGACGATCCGGATGATCTAACTTACTGTTGAACATGCGAAGATATATGTCAATAGTTGCGGCCATGGTTGACCTTTCTTACCATGATGTAATTATTCTATTTCTTGTTTAAAATGAATCATCTCACTTGGCCTTTTTACAACAATTAAATTATCTAAAGGGTAAATCTGGGTAAAGGTGTGTGTGATTATTTTATGTATAAATTTTTCGAAAAAATTCTAAATCTGGCTGCTATTTCGGTCGGTAACGGCAACTGTGCACCTTTTATATTAAATACACCGTAGTCAATTGTAAAGTGCCATTAAGAGATGATTGTTGGTGATAGGAAGTGGCCGTGTGGACCGGAAGTACGCACATGAATGCCGTGAAGATTCACTATCAGATGATTCGGGGCCCCGGCTAATGGCATTTGGAAAACACCTGACCCTTAACTTGGCCAAATAACAACCACAATAATAATTGTATGGTTAATAAAATATTTCCCGCGCTTAAACACAATCATTTAAATAATAGGAAAACCGCTTATCGAATTTACCAAAAAAAAAAAAGAAAATAAAATAGTTGAACTTTGTTTATATTTTATGTTTTTTTTTACGATTACAAGATTAATTTACTTGTTTTTTTTTTCAACATTGTAACCAACATTTAAAATATTATATACATATATAGTTAGGTATACGTAATAGCAATAAAAAAGATTTATAATTTTATTTTTGTGTGTACCTATAATACGTATATAACGTTTTTATCCATCAGCTACGGTTGTTAACTTTGTACTTTTTAACTATAGTTAATTAACAGTTATTTTTAGTTTAGATAACAATCAGTTTAAAAGAGTTTATTATTGCAACCTATTACATTTTAAAGGAATTTTCTTCAATATTTCTACAACAGAAAATAATAATATAATGATATGTTTGCAATGTTCCATTATTATCTATGTAGGGCACATAATTACGGTTTAAACTGTCACACTTACGGCGATTCAAATGTTACAAGTTCTACCTTGTTGTCTTTTTTTCCTTCTTTACTTCATAATATTATTATGTACTTGTACGTATAGGCGATCTAATAAACAGGAAAATAATACTTGTATAAAATATTGAACATGTAAGACGGCGGCAGATGCAAGAAATGAGGCGAAAACAAAAAATGGTTATCAGGTGCACCATAGAGTCATAATGGATTTAAATATAGTTTATATTCGCTTTTATTAATAATATAATTAGATATTCTTGTGGTGTATAATACGGTCTAATATGCATGCAAATAGATGGACGAAGAAAAAATTTTTGTATTAATAATGGTATTTAGTTGTGAATAAACATGACCCATATATACTTAGAGGTGTTGTAGGAAAGCGACAGTTAAAGGGCCGCCAATTTTATGCCCACACATTCCATATTGAGTGGCAGATGGGGGTGCAATGGGACCGTTTTTGAGATTTTCACATAAACCAACAAAACTGGAAAAAACGCTGTAGAATATTTTTTAAATTCTACCAAATGTATCGAAATTAATGAATTTCTAAAAAACTAACCTTCCATCTATTCGAAATTACAAATTACGTGCACATTTCCCCAAAATGGGCAATAAACTAACTGCTGACAATTATTTACCCGACCTTTATCTTAATATTAAATTAGAAATTAGGAAATTCATTAAGTATATAAATGTGGTGTTAGAATGGTAGGAAGGAACATTAGGTTTTCTGTATTTAATAGAAAGTTAGCAGTATATATATGCAATATAGTTGGTATAATATAAATGTTGGAAGAAAATGTGTGTAAATTTGAGAACACATAGTGTATCTAGATCAGGTCCTTGGGGACAACAAGGAATAGTAGTATTCCTGCTCCCTCGTATCTAATGTCACAGGCTATCGCTTTAATGGTGTTTTCAATGTACTGTTTACTGTCACTAACGAAATTCTCTAGACCTACTCACATATCTGATCTAAAGGGCCTTTATTCTTCTACAAATACATACATTAAATTGTAAGTGTATCGATTTCCGTACGCTTCTTCTTCGGCTGGAGTTTTTCCTCTTTTTTTTTCCAATCATTAACAAGTTTACGCTAATTATTTTCGAAAACATATATTATACCACTAATGGCCGTTTCAAATGACTGATTGATTGACATATTTGAACGGTTTATGGTTTTATACCTGCATAAAACCACAAAATGTCTATTATATAATAATGAACGTGAAACGTGTAAAAAATCAATATAATTTTATGCATAAATAGAAACGTATAACATGTCAACATGTATTATTAGTTTGAAATAATGTTTCCTTCTATATATGATATATCGACTAATTGCAATTGTAACACTCTAATTGTCATATAATTCTTATTATATGAAAATTACAATTATAATATTCAGCACCAGCATATACATATAGAATTTCTTTATATTAATAATTGTTCCATATCTGGGTTATTGTAATTCAATTATGCACCCTTATAGCAATATTTATAGAAGAAACATTAATAGAAATTTAACATTTTTTTTATATATGTATTTCTTACTATACAGCTGTTACATATTTCAGTACAATACAGTTTTAATAAACGATCTAAAGAAAAAAAATCGCTGAACCAATTATTATTAGAGTATAAAGAAAAAATTGCAAGTACAAAATGCGTTAAAGCAATATCATTATTGAATAAAATTTGAAAAATGTGCAAATGCCGTACCGGCATGCATTCACTTTGGATATTTATTATATTAACACCACTATTGGGCTTAAATTGGCATCAACATGCCACTTATTTATAATATTTATATCGGATCACCATTATTTTCGATGATGATGGGGGTTATACGTATGATTACAGAATAATTTTATGTAATATAATTGTTGCTCGATGTGCAGCAGGTTATCTTTATTGTTCTTTTAAAAGAAAAAGTAGAAGATATAAAATATAGGTATGTGTGTGTGTGGCGGCACATAACAATAATAATTTTATGATCTATTGGTATTATCGCCGCTTTTAAAGTGCAGATTAATATCTGGGCAATATATATAGTGGCTAACAAACTAACTTGCTTTTCCCATATAAATGGGTAATCCAAGCACGGTATCGAGCTACTTACTAACTTCTGTACATTATTGCATACGGGTACCGGATCATTACACATGCATCTTTATTACTTGTTACATAATTACCCGGCCCTTTTTTGGTCAACACTACCCTCTTGCAAGACGTAGCAAGCGCATACATATGTTTATATATGTACATACATTTGTAAGTAATAATGTGTTTCGTTAAAATGAGTTATTGTTTTTTCAAAAATTTTTTTGTATGGAATTTTTACATGAGGGAATTTTCAAGTGTCGATTCTGAAGAAACTATAAGTTCAAATTTAATTCTATCAAAGGAATTGGCATCCAACAGGCTCTATTTCATCAAAGGAAACTAGGTATTTGTTTCATAAAATGTCTGAATTTTTAATTTTTGGAATAAGAGATTTTAAAATTTTTACGAGCACGTTGCTGGTAAATACCTAAATCGACTTTTTTCCAGTACACATACAAAGTTCCAGTAAAAAGTAATTTATAAAGTTATGATTATAGAAGATTAGATAATATAGTAGCAAAATCTCAGTACGATTCATACATTATTAAAAAATTTATGACAATTTAAAAATTTAAAAAATGTTAGTTGAAATGAAAATTATTCAAAAGTATCAAAAGCCGACTCTGGAAAAACTATAGTCTAAAATTTAATTCTGTAAACTGATTTCCATTCAGTAGGCTTTATTTCATGTAAAACTGATATTTGTTTTAAAAAATTCTGAAAATTTAATTTTTTATTCAACTTTTTTCAAATCATTTACACTAAAATTTTCCACCATTTTGTTTCTAGTACAGCTAGAAACTTCTAAGAAAACGCAGTTTATAAAGGAAAGTTGGGAAAATGTACTGGCGAAAATTCATTAAGATTCGTTCATTAGTTTAAGAAATATTTGCAATTAAATTTTTTCAATTTATTTTTTTTTTGGTTTAATTGTAATTGCAAATTGTGGCCAAACTACAAGTTCTATAGTAGACAAGTGACACGGCAATTGAATTTATTTTGTCCATTTCCATTAAACTGCAGAACAGTTGTTTTGTCATTATTCGCAAACAAAATTTTTTCGAGAAAAAAAAACTCAACTGAATCGAAACGTTTTGCAATTTTCATTTTTTCATTGTAATTTCCACAATTTTCCGAAAATTTTCATGAAAATCAATCATTTTAATAGATATTGGAATGGTGCATCTAATTATACTATTACCTTTCCTCTACGATTAATATTTTTCATTTCGTAAACAATTTTATAAAAACATGCAACATGTTTTTTTTTGTGGTTGGTCGGAAAATGAGCTATAATTTTTCTTCTGTAATAGATATTTTAAATTTAATTAATGGGTTAAAAAGTCTATGTGCGTATTTATAATCGTGTATAGTTTCATATAAATACTATGACTAATAAATTTTTTATGAACGTTTAAGAATGGAAATAGTGTATTATGCACCTAGGGAGAAAAGTAGGACATTTCCGCCCGGCGAGGGTGACATTATCGCGGGTGGATATGTTCTACTTTTCTCCCGTGGTGCGTATACGATTTTTTTTCCCACCATGACGAAAAGTTCGCTTTTTTTCCCTGCTACGAGGGAGAAAAGTGCCTCATTTTTGACCGGTAACTTTTCAGCGGGAGAAAAAGTAAAATAAGTTACCGGTCAAAAATGAGGCACTTTTCTCCCGTGTAGTAGGGAAAAAAAGTGAACTTTTCGTCATGATGGGAAAAAAACAATTTTAACAATATTTTACAAAATTTTCAAATGCAAATTTTTCAAAAGATTCCTCTCCACATTGAATTTTTCCGACAGTTTGACTTTCCAATGTCCGAATTAATACGAAACAACACCAAACATGGCCCGATTTGCAAAATTTAAATTTTCGACCCTCAAAATGACGAAAAACAGAAAAAATAAAAAATTCAAAATCGATTTTTCTGAATATGTACTATAACTTGAACTGAAAAACCCCACATACGTATACTTGTATATGTATATGACTTTATTGGAATACCTTTAATAAAAAACAATTATTTAATTCAATGAAAAAATAAAAGGTTTTCGACATTAAAAAAATTTACTACGAGTAGGTATATGCAATTTTTGTTAAGAAAGATGGTTGCCGATTTTGAAAAAATTATTAGTATAAATTTAATTTGTGAACTAATTTGCATTTAGCATTCCTATTACATTAGAAAATACTAAGTACTTATTTAACCAAAAGTCTAAGTTTTAATTTTCTAATATGACAAAATATGATCATTTAAAAATTTTCTTAGAATATAAATACCTATTTTTTTGTAATATATGTGAATGTTAGCTTTCTTGAAAACTATACGACTTGAAACGAAAAACCAGGCATATATTCAGACCAAAGAGACGTTAATAAAATTGACTGGTATATAAAAAGGTTAATAAAAGGACAAATTGTTAAAGAAAAAACGAAACCAAACAGTGCCACCCCTGTTAAAACAAACTGTCTAAAATCGATTATATTCCAAGCATTTGAATGCATCGCATACCATGTAGAAATTTAGATCGTTTTGGCACAAGAACATGCAAAGAGAGTTTTGTATCTGCAGGACATGTGAAGTCCTGTCGGATTCCACAAATTCCAGGATGGTGCTTGTTCTGCCACTTGCATGTCATGCATGTGTGGTACACACATATACATTTCCCTCTAGCTATTTTCCATTTTACATGCACTGGACAAATATACGAACGAACGAACAGAACAAAAAAAATAGAAAGTTAAAAATAAAAAACAAACACACAGCACCATCAAGAAAAAAACGTTAATTTTTCGTTTATTGGCCGGATACAATGGCAAAGGTTAGATCTATCACGTGCAGGATATTACTAAAATAAATTTTATATGCAAGAGTCACGTCAAAAGCCACCATATACTTGACCTCTTCCACAACTCGATTGTCTTTCATTATATTATTCTTGTCTTATTTGTCCATGATTGAACATGCCATTAAAACGCATGTAAACGTACAACAAATTAAAAGCATAAACGAATTGAAAAAAGGAATATAAATAAAAACAAGAGCAATTCAAACAGTCCAGCTACTGTATTCACTCTGGCCAATAATTAATAATGATTGTAGACGATTAACAGCATGTTTTTACTGTATGTGGATGACATGTGATCTTGACAGTAGCAAAATAATATAATTTGAAGCTAGTGGTAGCAGTAAATTGTCGGTTTCGTAGCATTTCAAATGTGTCAGAGCGAGTTGGAGTTGAACAGTGAGTGCAATTACAGTAAATTACAAACACACACACATATCAGTATGTAATAATACATAGAAATATGTATATATGTATATGTGTGTACGTATTATGGTCTCGGAATATAGTATAACAACAAATATATATAGGAGAGAGAGTTTAAATATGTTAAGAAGTACAAACAAGCGCGCTTAGAGTATGATAACATGAACATAAATAATAAGTTCGCTACCTATGGGCAATTACTGGTAACATTAATTGCCCAGTTCAACTGGTCGAGATATTAAGTGCCGATTTAACTACTCTCACGCAATAATGCCACGTTCCCCGTCAATTATATGACGGTTGTTTATAGGCAACTTTGATGGAAAACCAACCCCATTTCTCACTTATAGACACTAATTGTCTTTACCAAATTGCAACAACTCAAAACGGTCGTTTACCATAAATATCGGCAACTTATTAGCGAGAATTTATAGATGGTGTTATAAAAAGATGTTTTTAAATGGAGGACTTTTAATTATTTTTAATGTTTTTGTTTTGTACTTTTGTTAGAACCTTTGGGAAAACCACAAAGAAAGATGATATTCTTTATTAAATTTTTGGAGATGCAATTTTCGACAAACTGTATAAGTGCATTTAAAAGTGAGAGTACTTCTATGAGGGGCCGTTCAGGGCATATAAAGTTGGAGAAATGTATACAGGGTGACCCAAGTTTAAGTACCCGGAGCTGGAGAGGTGATTACTAGGCTTAGGATTTATATGCATTTTGAATTGTCAAAATATGCATGCAAATATGCACTAAAAATTGCTGAAATATGCACTTAAATATGCAGTATATATTATGCATTATTTTCACTTTTTTTTTATTTTTATACGACCTAAAAGAGGAAATTAGAGGAATATTATAAAATAGTCTTATGTTTTAATACATTATACAGTATATATGTATTTAAGGGCCGATTTATTCACCTCACAATTGTTTCTATAGAAATTATGCTCAGGATAAATTTATCAGCAGATGAATAGGTTGAGCCTAAAACTGCTAAGTTGGAAAACAAAAATATAGAAATTGAAAAAAGCTTTCTTTGGGATTTTCAAACTTGCATTTTTCAAAATATGTATTTTGCAGTTTCCATTAAGTGTTGTTCCACTTGAATTTTTTTTACCATGCATTTACCGAATTATTGCAGATTAAACAAAACAACACTTTTCCGTCAAACATATGTTTGGATTTTATTTAACGTATGTATGATATTTAAGATAACAAAAGCCGCTTTTCTTTTC